>JAECUM010007209.1:0-85222 GCA_016617855.1 Megalonaias nervosa | reverse complement strand
AAGACTCCCTGGGACACTTCGCTGATGCTTTCCATGTCCAATTTTGATTTACTTGATGCTGCTAAAAAATTAAACATAACAAATTTCAGAGGTGTTTTTATGCGTGATCAATTATCAAAACAACCAAACCGTGTTGAAACCATTATCATTAATCTCAATGGAAATTCTGGTCCAGGTACTCATTGGGTTGCATACGCGATTGATCCATGTAGAGTTGATTATTTCAATTCGTATGGGCTGGCACCACCAAATGAATTTTTAAAATATGTCGGCAGAGTGCAAAGCACTCGACTTCAAACTCCCATCTGGTATTCAACATTAATAACCCTGACAATAACCGATCCGCCAATATGTGGATGTGAAGTACTCACTGTACTCGATGCTGTGTCAAGGTCCCTAATACCGCCTCATAAAGTCATGCACAAGTATACCATGTCGTTCAATGTTTTAAACAGGTCTTAGTATAATATACAATGGTAGACCAAAATGAAGTTGTTGTTTTTCAGGATAAACAAGGACGGTTAATGACAAGCAATCACCCATTGACAGATATTATTCTGTGGGTTCCAGGCGCGACTGAAGATATCTTAGTGGCGTTTGCTAAAAACGGTAAAATTAAAAACTCATGGGAGAAATTGCTGGATGCATCAGAAGAATTGGAGATATTATGTATGGCGATCTCAACATGAGCAAACGATGATGTGGCAACAAAAAGATATGTAGACAACAATGACGTCATGATCAGAACCGAGATCAATGATCGTTTACTATCCGCCGGTGATACAATGACCGGTTCTCTCAATATGGCTAATAATAAAATTACTGGTCTTGGAGAACCAGAATCAAGCGATGATATCCCAACGAAGAAATACGTCGACAAGAGCAACATCCCGATGATGACCTCGTTAATGACCATCGAGGATGGAATGACCATATTTAGATCTGAATTTGCTACTCATGTAGCTGCATTTACAAATTTTCATAGAAACACAAATAAAACCATTCATGAATTTTTGGGAAATCCAGCAGTTACTGATATTCAACTCTCTGACATCAAGAAGATTACCGATGGTGTAGTATATACAGTAGCGTCTGGATCAGCATTATGGACACCACAGGTTCTCAGTAATTGGCGCTACAACATTTACAATATCCACCACAATTTCATGGCGTTATCCACTAACTGGATCTTCTGGATCTATGTTAGTGATACTGGAGCAAAACGAGGAGGAAACATTCGTGGTGGAACCCGAAGAAAAAACCTCGGTGTGTTTTACTATTGGTACATTGAATTCGTCGTTAAACTAACACCTACTTAGAGTGTTAGTAATTTACATAATGAACCAATCGATTGATGTTCAACGTGATGCTGCAGCGCAACATTACAGATACAAGCAAGTATGTTTATGGCAGACCCAACTGAAAAATGTCATTGATGTGTATACAGTAAAACTAAAAAAATACTGAAGACATATCTTTGTTACAGACATAATTGTGTACTCGGTGTCCGCGATAGTTGCTGGAACAGTAACAGTCATCGGAACATTATCAGCCACAAACATAATAGCACCAGTGTTACGTGTCTAGGCTCATACAAAAGTAAGAAGAAAAGAGTGAAGACAACAAGCTTTGTAAAATCTAACAAATAATTTATTTCCCTAGAAAAACAAGGTAAAAATGTGAACAAGGACTTACAGTTTTATGAATCAAATCCATAAATAATCGAAGAATTAAAAAATAGAAATCCTATCAATGAAAAGTCCTAAGTGAATCACAGTCCAAATCCCGATGAAATTCCAAGATGGAATGCGATGACGTATGCAATAGTCAGCTTTGTACTGATGTGTCAACTGTTTGTTTGTTGAATCACAGAAAATAATATTCCAGTTTTTGAATTCCAAATAATTTTCAATGAATGTCTTTGTTCAAGAATCAATTTAGGAGCACTTGTATTCCGGGAATATAATCACTTTAAATTGAATAAAATTAAAAATTCAACTCAAACTGGTCACAACAAAACATCTTTAGGTGTTAAAGGTATAAAGCCCCACTGGCTACTTCTTATGAAGAAAAGAGTTATACAGTAAGTTAAGATGCAAAACAGATTCCCGGATGGGGGTCAAAAATTCATCCCACTGGGAAAATCAAAAGTTTGCATCTAGTTTCTTACCTCGATTCAGAAATCAGATAGAGTTTTAATAAACAACTTTTGTTCTTTGTAAGAGTAAGATTCATTCAGTGGAATCAAGGCCATACCTGGAGTACATGACAAATAACATGTGTTTACTGTTACAAACTTTTGGTTTTCCCAGTGGGATGAATTTTTGACCCCCATCCGGGAATCTGTTTTGCGTCTTAACTTACTGTATAACTCTTTTCTTCATAAGAACCCCCCCCCCCGCTGTTCAACACATTATAAAGTAACTGAGGCAGATATAAAACTGCAAAGATTTGTATTACCTGGACTTAATTTCAAAGAATTGGTAAAAGCTGTCATCGATGTCATCAATGAATATTTTCCAGCTATATTAGAATCAAAGAGAAAAATAGCCCCACCAGCAAACATCCTCAAGGATAACAATGATCCTTATGGTGGAGGTCATCATATTTCACCAAGTGTTGTCACGATCACAAATTCTTTATAATAAATAATATGTTTCTGAGTTTGGTCAAATAATTATTTATGTGGTATTATATAATGTACCAACACGTGAGAGTTTTTATATACAACAAAGAGGTACTTGAAAGTGCCGTCAGAACAATCTTGACACTCCCACACAGAAAAACTTAGTGTTAATATACTTATTGATGAATATGGCGATGAAAAATTTTAGTTAATGCATGAACAGTTAAATAAGCTGCAGCGAGAACATATTATTAAAGTTGTATGTGACAGAAATCAAATTCTGAATTATGCAAGTTCCTGTATTAAATTTGATAAGCTCAAGAAAATATTAGAATCTGATCCAAAACAAAAATCAATCTTCTGATTTAGAACAAAATATGAAATCTCAGAAATCTCTTATAGTCAGAAATGAATTATTCCCCTTGTTTCACACTTTCACTTTATTTAGCTGTTACAGTCACTTTCACTTTCACAATCCGTTACAACTTTCACTTTGTTTAGCTGTTACAATCACTTTCACTTTCACCAGTGACTTTGTCCTTGACAGAGTCAAGGGGTTTACAATTGGACAGAATCTTTTTCAACTGTATATAAGGACGGCACAACACATATTTACTGTATATACAATCTTAACTATTTACAGTAGAAACAATCTGAACTATTTACAGTATATATAATCTTAACTCTAAGGAAGGCACATACATGTAATTCTGGCATCCTTAATTGCAGTAATATAATACACCTCCACTTTGACTCACTTACAGTGCTAAAGTTCTCATTGGCCAATCTTTGTCAGAACAGTGCCGCTGCTTCATGAGATTTCATCCTCAGAGATTCTTACTTAGTGTGCTGAAGTTATCTCTGTATTTACATATTCACATATATTTACATGTATTTACATATTTACATGTTTATTTACATATTTACATATATACATTACATATAGACATACACAACCACCAGGGACCTTCTCTTCGTTCAACAGATTTCTGCACACCCTCCCATGATCAACCCAGGAAAGTGAAAATAGCACCCACCACATGGTGACATGGTGAAAAGGTGTACATTTATCTGTTGAATTTCGAGCAATTTAGGGTGGACCCCCACTAGTAATATGGGCCATAAATTATATAAGGTGTTTAATACCAGGAAATCCATGAATAGCTCACTTGTCTGTTTTTCTCTCTTTTCTTAACTATTATCCCTGACATAAACGGGGAGATGAAACCTGACAAAGTCAGAAAAATAAAGATAATGTTTTAAAAAAAAAAAAAAAAAAAAAAAAATTCATTTATTACTGTAAAACAATCTTTTTAATCGCTCTACCTTTGCTGAGAATTATTTCCCTTGACTTTGCCAAGGACGCTGAATTACTCTGTCTTACGATACGTGTGTTTCATGTCTTCCTCCAGGAGAGAAATACTGAAATATTATTCATTGTTTTTATTATTTTGAAAATGCTGATTTGGTTATTTGCGATAGATTGAACCGATGATAACAAAAAATCAACCCAAAAAAATAGTTCATTTATAAGCGAATACTATTGTAAAATACAAGCGAGATTACTCTTTAGTTGCTCTATGTATCCTTGTCAGAATTATCTCCCTTGACTTTGTCAAGAATGTTAAAATTCAAAAATATTTTTCTGTCTTCAAAAAACTCTGGGCTTAAGACTTAACACACAACAAATAACAATATTTTCTTGTTCTACTTCAGTATTTTTATGATGAAGTTCAAAAGTATTTTTATCGTGAAATTCAGAAGTATTTTCTTGTTCTATACCTAAATATTATTTGCTGTTTGTATTTCTTTGAAAATGCTGATCTGGTTATTTTATCTGAGACATGTTGTACCGAAGATGGGAAAATATTAAAAATATTTGGAAGCTGCACATATCGATGGAAATTCTATTTCTTCCCATGTTTCTACATTCATATATATATATATATATATATATATATATATATATATATATATATATATATATATATATAAGAGGTCTTGCATGTTTACTATATTTTCCAGTACCTCCTCATGCAGAATTCTGACTGTGTAATAGCCTGCAAATTACTCAAATAATTATCGATTTTTCTGCTGTTAATCTGCTGATCAATCACAAGACCTTTCTCAACCAGTCCATGAAAACATTTATAGATAACTTTATGATAGACATACCTTTTTCCCAACAGTAAATCTAAGATAACCAGCATTATCAACTGAACCAACTGGTGTTTTTAGTTTACAATTTCTGATGATACCATCACGAGATGCCTCATAACTTTTAATGATAGGATGTGTTACAAATTCTCCTTGCTCCATTTATATAGTAAATATTATTTCTCTAAATTGTTATTTTATTACTAGAAAAAATATGTGAGTTGCTAGCGTGAAAATCTAGCAAGATAATCCTCAGCATTTTTTATAGCATTACGACTCTGTAGTTAAATTACATATGTGTTAAAATTTAAATTCTTCTAATTCTTTGTTTCATTTTTATTTTATTTTTATATCACTAAAAGTTATTATTATTATGGTGATGATTATGTTAGCAAGGTCTAATAGTATGTTAGAAACATCGTATTTATTTAAAACGTAAATGTGACTCGTGTAAGCACGATTTTTGCATGACGGTTTTTCGTATCAAGTAAACAGTGAGAAAGAGCTATGTAAATGATTGGCTGGGACCACGTTATTACTAGTTTACGCTTTTGTAATGTCCAGATGGATTGCGAAATCACACGTGTCCTTCATGCGTGTGTACATGTAATGACGCATTAGCTTGTTTTAAATGCTCATTTACCTGTAAGAAATGTTTAGTCGTAGTCACAGTCGTAGTCGTAGTCAGTCGTAGTTCAGAGTCACATCATAACATCTTACAGAGTTTATAATACCTTAAGAAAGGTATTTCTGTGTTGGAAAGAGATGCGCATTCGTACGAGGAACAACATGTGTGTTGTTAGTGGTGGTAGCTGTATTTCATCTGCTTTCTAAATAATTATTTTCCCTGAAGAACAACACTACTGGCTTTGGACAAAGACATTTGATGAAATTATTTCTAAATCGGAACAGAATAATACAAATTGTGCTTTACAGTGAAAATTCTGGACATTCTGTGTTAGCTTTCGTCTGACGTCATCATCCGCCATCTTGGATCGGAACTGAGATTCAGGCTGTATCAATTTAGAACTGTTTATTCACAGGACTTATGTATTTTCACAAATTTAGAACATATTTTTGGATCTTCTTCGTAAATCGTAAGTCTTGTTTTGCCTATTTACCTTTTCACCGTGTTTTCTGGGGAAATAAATTATTTTTGTTAAAATTTACAAAGCATGTTGTCTTCACTCTTTCTTTGTGTTACTTTGAACGAGCCGATACGTAACAATAGGAGATTCATTATTTTCTTTATCATAATACAATTTCAAAGCTCTGTATTTTCTGCCTCCACAATCTATACACACCTGCGATTTTCCCCCAACTTCTTTATTTTAAACATGGTTTCGGTCCTTGATTTTCTCGCCGCACACTTGGTAGATGATATCCACAAAATTCATTTACACAGGACTTATTACAAGAAGTTCTAGAGCCAATCATCAACCACTTGAGCAGAGAGGACCCTGACTCTGTCAGGCCGATTGGGTTAGTTCATTCTGTTACTTTATCGTTGACGTTTGCATTTTTTTGTATGCGACGCGTTTACGTGCTGGTCACTCAAGGCTGGTCTTTCACCTCCTCTGCTGCTGTAATTAAATCATTGTTATATCAATAATGTTAGGAGAATCTCACACAACTAGATTAGCTCAAGAGCAACTAGAGGCAATTAATAAATATCTCCCCGTCCGTGATTCTGTCAAGCAACAACTACAAGCATGTCAGGAGTCTCTGGTGGAATTTGCAGAAGATGCTGAACAATTATTTAAACCAATTACAAAGACTACCAAAGATTCTTCCAACGTTACAGCAAACCACTGAAGAAACTGGAAAAATAGCACAGCGAACTAAGAAAACAAAAAAGATTCTACGAGAACTTCCAACTGAAATATCTGCGGCTCAGCCACAATTACAAGAAGAAGTACAACAAGGACTTGAGAGTGTTGATAAAGTTCGTGAGGAGGTCGGCGATTTAAGGGATCTTGTTACATCAAAACCAAAACCAAAACCACCAACCCGATTTACCGAAGAGGGTCGCAGACTACTTTGAGACAGACCTATAGATGTTGCCGCAGCAGGATGTTCATATCATGATGAATTATTAGATCCAGGTACCGCCGGTGTTTCAGAAAAAAACTGGGTTCCTTGTGTATTTCGAAAATCCCATGGTATATCTAGAATCAATGGTAAATATACGAATGAATTTGCAAATTTTGAGAAACAAGTCGAAGAGGCTAAAAGAGCCCCCTTACCTGGATATATGTCATCGTCAGAAAAATTGATATTAAGCCCACATCGTACTGAGGAAGAAGAAACAATTAGAAGAGCGCCCTTACCTGGATATACGTTATCGTCAGAAAAATTTATATACAGCCCACATCGTACTGAGGAAAAAGAAACAACTGGAAGTGGCATTATTACAGGTACCAGGGGAAGTGGTCTTATTACTCCATGTCCCAATAATGTCCTTGCCGACGTTGAACAACTAGAGATTCTAACTGGAGGAAAACGAGCCAGAAATAATTCCCCAGAAATCACTAATGAAGCAGCTGATATTTGTCAACGATTATTTATAGGCAGTATCATGGATGTTACTGTTTATCAACCCCTCATCGATGAAATCGTTGATAATTACCACAGTGATTAAGGGCATGCAATTAGATGCAATGACTAAAATAAGATGATCATACATAATGCTCAGCGTGGACCTGTAATGGTCAGGGTGATAAATTCGAGATTACCAATCTATAGAGCGATCTACGGTGATGGACTTGGCGATGTTGTTCAGGGTCTATTCAGAAGGATAGCCCCAAAAGCAATACCGATTGCATAGCAACTAGGAATGAAAGCTATTGATGTTGTTCGTGAAAAAGGTATTGGTGCTGTTGGTGATGTTGCCGGTAAAGCATTTTCAGCGATCAAAGATAGACTAGCACGATTAGTGCGACGAAAACGTCAGCTAGTAAAATTACCCAGCACTGAAGTGATGCCTGCAAATGTTAGTAAAATAATAAATCAAGCTGCAAATCAAAAACTAGCAGAGTTTGCTGGTGTACCACTATCTGAAAAAGAAAAAAATATAACTGCTAGTCTAACAGCTGGAAGTGGTCTTCGTGTTAGACGATCGCAATTATAATAAAGATGTTCAAACATGTATCTGATCCTGCATTAGACATGGACGCACCAGTACTCAAAGATGAGTCTGTGCGTGATTATCAGTATTATTCTTATGATGCACGAGAACCAAACCAGTATGGGCGAATTGAGCTGCAAGTTCAGGATTAAAGCAAATATTTCTTACCCGCTGAAGCATTTATTGAAGTAGAAGGTAGACTTTTACAAGCAGATGGTACAGGAATCGGAATTAGTGATTGACCTGGTTTTGTTAACAATGGTATTATGGCGTTATTTAAAAGTGCCATATACATGATTGACGGAAAGAATATCGAATCAAGTCAGAATGATGTCGATATTGCCACGACAATACTTGGCTTTGCAAGATACAGCGATGATTACTCAAGATCAGCTGGTCTGTCAATGATGTTTGCAAAGGATACAACTGATCATCCAGAAAGCAGTAATGTAACTATAGGTAATGTAAGAGCTACAGGAGGAGCTACTGATGATCTTGCAGTATTATCAGTGAATGAAAATTTCAACTTAGGATTTGCAACACGTCGATCAATGTTAAATGATGAAGAAGAATTTTCATGTGTGATTCCACTATCACATATTTTTGGTTTTTGTAGACATATCTGAAAGGTTATTTTCGGAGCCAAGCATACAGTTGTACTTGTTAGAAAAGACAATGACAATGATGCAATCGGGCGACCCGACGCAGTTGGTGCATGTATAGTAAGACTAACAAAACTTTCGTTGTGGATGCCAGTAATGACTCCAACAATACCTTAAGAAGAACGTTTACTCTCTTTTATGAGTCAAGGTGATAAATCAATGTTATCATGGTTGACGATGACCACAGATAGTATTTCAAGTGAAGTTGCTGGTTTATTTACATGGCAGATAGCATCACAGCAGGGTGTTTCTGCACCGCGTCATATATTCATCGCATTTCAGGAAAATGCACAAGAATACACACAAACACGAAATCCGATGGTATTTGACACGCTTGGATTTAATGAAGTTTCTTTAAGGATAAATGGGCATCAAGAACCAGCTGAGGATATATTACTGAGTTTTGATCGCAATCATGTAGCACATGCTTATCATCGGTTGATGACATTTATGGGGCGTGATCAAAATGTTGATTCTGGTTTGCAGATATCTCAGCGGGATTTTACAATGCTGTATCTGATATATTACTTTTCGTTGGAACATTTGGATCTGTTTAGACAATCTGTCATTGATATACACTTCCGAGCTTGTGTAGCACTATCACCACCAAGAATACCTGGTCCACCAGTTATTCCTGGTGGTTACAGAGCAATCGCTGTTATACTCTCAGATAAATCAATGTTACTTGAAGGTGTTGGTGGACGAATGAGAGTCATTGATGCTCCAGTAGAAAACATGTAATTAAATCGCTCATGATAATTATAATGTCATATTATCATGTTAGTGTCAGTCTGACTCCTGGTCAGATTAAAAAACTACAATCAAAGATAACTGTGGAATAAAAATATCACTAAAGCAAGAACAGATCGCAGGTGGTCCAAATAAGCTATCATTGTCAGAACGTCAGCTCAGGCACTTCAATAAAGCCAAACAATCAAAGACCGGCATATGACTTAATCTTTTTGCGGGTGCCAATAAAGACATCACTAAAACGGGTGGTATATTTCCACTTCTCCCAGCTAAACCAGCGTTAATAGCCACTGCAGCCCCAGCTGTTGCAAAAACAGCTGCACTTGGTGCTGTTGGAACCGCTGCTGGGATGGCATTAAAGAAAGCAACAGGTCACGGAATAAAAACTTTCAAAACAAAGGGAGGATCCGTTCACGGATTGGGTCTAAGATTGCCTGGGACCCCACATTCGTGGTACAGAAAGGGTCTAAGAATGCCGGGGACATTTCGTTGATTCTTTCTATGTCTAATTTTGATTTGCTTGATGCTGCTAAGCAACTAAGTATCAAAAACTTCAGAGGTGTTTTTATGCGTGATCAATTACCGCACAAACCAAACCGTGTTGAGACTGGCATCGTTAATCTCGATAAAAGTTCTGGTCCAGGTACTTATTGGATTGCATACGCGATTGATCCACGTGGAATTGTTTATTTCGATTCGTATGGGTTGGCGCCACCAAATGAATGTTTAAAATATGTTGACAGATTTCAAAGCATTCCAATCTGGTATTCAACATTACCAACACAGACAATAACAGATCCGCCAATATGCGGCCATAAAGTAATTACTGTACTCGACGCTGTGTCAAGGTCCCTGATGCCACCTCATAATGTCGTGCACGAGTATACCACATTGTCCAACGTTTTAAACAGACCTTAAAGTATTATGGTTGATATTTATGGAAGATCATCTTCTGTCTCTGACAGGAAGAGCAAAGACGATATTGATTTATAAAAATACGCGACTAATGATGAACTGGCTGATGTTATGAACTTATCTGGAGTTGACCGGGATGAAGTTGTTGTTTTTCAGGATAGATACGGTGTTTTAAAGACGAGCAATATTAAGTGGATCGACATAATTCGTAGAGTTCTCGGTGCTACCATGGATAATATTCCAGTATTTACTGACGGCAGTAGAATCAGAGACTCAAATGTATCAATTGCAACTATCAGAGATGAAATTGTAAAAAGTGTTGCTAATCGTTTAAAAACCAAAACAAAGAAATACGTCGATGATAAAGATACTACAATCAATGACAAAGTAACCATGCTGCGATCTGAGTATGACGTTCATGTAAATATGTTTATGAATACTCGTAGAAATTTTCGGAAACTTAACAAAACCGCAAATGAATATTTTTGAGATCCATATGTCGTTAGTATAAAACTTTCTGAAGTTAAAAAAAACTCGATGACATCATTAGTGGAATTCCTAGCATCGTTAATAAAATTAATCTGATTAAAATTCCTCACAAACATTTCATCAATGTGGTATATACAGTATCATCAGGATCAGCAACATGGTCACAGCAAAATAACACTATCAAACATACTGCGGAAGTCACTGGTGTGTATAGGCTGTCCGTGTTCAGCGCTGCAAAATTTAGGATATTTACCACGTATCCATGGCGTCATTCAACCGATAATGTTTCTGGGACCGTGTCTATTGTGTTAAATAAAGATAATGAAGAAACGTTTATACTGGAATCATCTGATAAAAAACTTAACCGAAGCGTCCTACTGGTGGTGTCTGGAATTTGTTGCTGAGACACCTCAATTGATTACTTAATATTTGTATATGTTTTCACTAATGACTCCGTCATCGACATCAGATCCAAATTCCGAAATTCTTTCGGTAAACAAATACAGGCACAAGCAAGTATCGTCGTGGCAGCAACAACTGAAAAATATCATCGATGATTATACAAACAAGTAGAAGAAATATCAGAGACGTGTTGTAGTCATTGATGTAATTGTTTATTCAACATCTGCAGTTATTGCTGGAACAGTAACAATTGTTGGTGTGCTGTCAGCATCATTTGTGTTGCCGGTCACAATCGGAATTGGTGTTTTCATTGCAACGGGTATTGCTGGTATTCTTAACATCGTTGTAAAAAAATTATCGTCATGCACAATCGATAAATTACATGATTGTACAATGAAATTGACAGCAGCCACATCTGCATATCAAAATTATCATCGATGATATCAAGAAGCCTTATAAATGGAATATTATCTGATCAGAAATTTAATGAAATGATCATGGCTTTCAAGTCCGTACAATTTAACAATAATAATAATAATAATGTCAACGTCGAATGAATTGCTACAACAGATTGTCACTAATACAACACCGTTGAAAACCACAATGATATCGACGAGTTCGTCCAATCCTGAGTTTAGTGTTAACTTTCCAACCGTGATTCCAGCGAAGGAAATAGCACTAGTACAATTATGAGTATATTATAGTTGGCCAAATATTAGATCAAAATCGTTTGGTGGATTACAGCCAAACTATTCTCTGGTATTTGCAAATAAAAATAAACCCGACGGAACGCCCGATTGGCAAGTAATAAGTATACCTATGGGCAGTTATCAAGTACAACAGATCAACGATGAATTCCAACGCAGAATAAAATCTATCACAGAAAAAGAATCCAAAATAGCTATTACCATGCACGAACCAATGTTATCTGCTGTGATTGAAATAAACTCACAAGATTACGCTGTAGATATTTATTAATCATCAATCAGAACAGTATTAGGATGGCCAGAAGTTGTACTGGTTTATATAGGATCACCAAAACCTAAACGAGATGAATTTTTCACAGGAAAACAATATTTGTAAAGCTTCTGAAATATCGAAAGGAATTTCCATGGATGTATTTTAACAGATACGTATTTATTAACGAGCGTGAAGGATTTCTCGATTTAAGAGATTAATTATTTACTCTTGAAGGAAAGAGAAAATCTCTTAATGTAGAATTTATTAGATCATTTGCTTCTGCGATTAAATTTGAATACGGCCGAATATACGCTGATATAAAAAATTTGTTTTTAAGTATAATACAACATTACAATGATGATATAAAACAAAAGATTATTGATTCGATTCAGCATATGCAGCAGGTTATATTGGATCAAAAATACGTCAACAAAATCATCACTGAAAATATAAAATCCAGTGTTGATTTACAAGACACGTTTCGTATGCATTACGGAAGAACGATTAATATAGATGATGATAAAATGATACCAGATCTTGATTTTAATACTGGACAAAATAATCAATAATTTCGTCTATGAAAACTTTCCCAAAATTCTTGAGTCATGGAGAAAAATAAACCCTCCAGCCAGCATTCTCAAACACAACAACAATCCATATGGTGGAGGACGTCATATCGTACCTGGTATTGTAAATATAACTTCAATGATCGCAGTCAACATAGTGTGTGATGCCATCAATAGAAGTTATCAAGTTGACCTCGAAAAATCCAATCAGGCCCAGCAGGGATATATCTTATACACATTTACCCCTCAAGTTCCCCCTGGGCATTTAATTGTATCAGAACCAATTAATCCCGTTTATCTTTGAGTTCATAATCCGCTATTATCATGGATACAATTCAAACTTACTGACCAGATTGGACACTTGTTGGATTTACAAGGGGAGTCAATGGATATTAATCTGTCTGTAAGATCGTAGAACATCTGAGTAAATATTCCCTGATATAATCAGGGGAATAAAAATAAATATTATTATCAGAATAAAATAAATATTATAATCTGATTCTGAGTAAATATTATAATCTGATTCTGAATAATCTGATTCTAAATAAATATTATCTGAATAAAAAATAAATATTATAATCAGAATAAAATAAATATTATAACCAGAATAAATATTATAATCTGATTCTGAATAAATATTATCTGCATAAATATTATAATCTGATTCTGAATAAATATTATCTGCATAAATATTATAATCTGAATCTGAATAAATATTATCAGAATAAAAAATAAATAGTATAATCAGAATAAAATAAATATTATAACCAGAATAAATATTATAATCTGATTCTGAACAAATATTATGTGCATAAATATTATAATCTGCTTCTGAATAAATATTCTCTGCATAACTATTATAATCTGATTCTGAATAAATATTATCAGAATAAAATAAATATAATAACCAGAATAAATATTATAATCTGATTCTGAATAATAATAATCAGAATAAACAATAAATATTATAACCAGAATAAATATTAGAATCTCATTCTGCATAAATATTATCTGAATAAAAAATAAATATTATATCAAAATAAAAATAACTTTTTTACTGTAGTTCGAATCTATCAGGAATTCTACCAAGGGTTTCGTTTAGCCATTACCACAGTCAGTGGTCCAGTACCTTCACTGTCACTACTTTCACTTTCACTGGTACAATGGATTGTTTGACGCTCTGACATAATCTTTCTCAACTGCCTTACATGACTATTCACAAGTTTTTTTGTTTCGTACTCATGAGATAATTCTGTTCTTATCTTTTCAATTGCGTTTGCGAGTGAAATAAATTCTTTAACCTGCGTGTCATCGACCTTTGCCAAGTATTCTATCATTGATCGATGAATGAACTTCATAAATCTATAATCAGATGGTAATGTATATCTATTTTCAAATTTTCGTTGTTGTAATGATTCAAAATCACAAATGATATTTTGAGGATCAAGCTCATCAGAAAGTTTTATTCCGTCATGTTGTAATTTCTCAATTACAGAAATAATAGCATTAATATTTTCGTAATTCATTATATAATAAATATTTATTTAAATCAGAAAGTGTCTGAATACAAAAATAATAAAAATATTAATCATAATAAAAGTCTGAATCAGAATACAACAGAAATCTGAATCAGAATATAAATATAAAAATAAAAATCTCAATCAGAATATAAATATAAAAATCTGAATAATAATAATAATAATAATAATAATAATAATAATAAAAATAAAAGTCTGAATCAGAATATAATAATATAAATCTCAATCAGAATATAATAATATAAAAATAAAAATCTCAATCAGAATATAATAATAAAATATTTCTGACATATAAAATATAAAAATAAAATAAAAATCTGATTCAGAATATAAATATAAAAATAAAAATCTGATTCAGAATATAAATATAAAATAAGAATCTCAATCAGAATATAATAAATATTAAAAATAAAAATCTCAGTCAGAATATAATAATAACAAAATATTTCTGACATATAAAATATAAAATAAAATAAAAATCTGATTCAGAATATAAATATAAAATATACAAATAAAAATCTGAATCAGAATATAATAATAATAATAATAATAATAATAATAATAATAAACAAAAAATAAACAGCAACGATGATGATCGGGGTCCCTTCATTGCCAGTAAATTCTTTACCATGAGATCCTAAGAGTCCTTTCATAAATGCCTTTCTTATGGCACTTTTCATTGGTTAAGGCCTTTCTTATGGCCCACAGGCACCTCATGAGAATTTTTCATCTGACGACATTCTTTCTAAATGTCCTTGTGTGGGGTACCCTTCAGTGAGGTCACATGGTTAAAGAGCTCACATCACCCTACTGTTTATTTTTTGGGGACTCCAGTTTTTTAATCTCATGTACACTCCCCCCCCATATCAAACCCCGGGGTGAGTAAAAAACAACACCCAGGTCCTAATCAACGCTTTCCTCTCGGATTCGCCAAGTTTTACAGAAGTAGAGAAGGCAATTAAAAGCCTATCCAGTGGCAAAACCCCGGGTTCTGACTCCATCCCAGCGGAACTCTACGCAGCTGGTAGTCCCCGACTGACGCAGAAGCTTACTGACCTCTTCCAGTCTGTGTGGAATCAGGAGAAGATTCCGCAGGAGTTCAAAGATGCCTCTATTGTCCATCCTCTACAAGCGGAAGGGGAACCGTCAAGCATGCGACAACCACCGTGGCATCTCCCTATTATCCATCGCAGGGAAGATACTGACCAGAATTCTGCTAAATCGACTGACCGTCCACTTAGAAAAAGGCTTGCTATCAGAGACTCAGTGCGGCTTCATGCAGGATCGGGGCACCATGGACATGATCTTCGCAACCAGACAACTCCAGGAGAAATGCCAAGAGCAGAATGTCAGCCTCTACACCACTTTTGTGGACCTCACAAAGGCTTTTGACACTGTGAGTCGTGAAGGTCTGTGGAGAATCATGGCAAAGTTCAGATGTCCTGAGAAGTTCATCACCATGGTCAGACTGTTCCACGATGGCATGCTCGCCAGAGTACAGGATGATGGAGAGTTCTCCCTGCCCTTTCCAGTGACAAACGGTGTCAAGCAGGGCTGCATTCTTGCTCCGACTCTGTTCAGCATGATGTTCACAGCAATGCTGACCGATGCTTTCCGTGAGGGTGACATTGGCATTGACATCCGGTTCAGGACTGATGGGAACATCTTCAACCTGAGAAGACTGCAGGCTAAGACCAAAGTCCAGGAAGACACCATCCGCGACTTCCTCTTTGCTGACGACTGCGCTTTGAATGCTGGTACTCAGTCTGACATGCAAGAAAGTATGGATCGGTTCTCCAAAGCCTGCACAGACTTCGGACTCACAATAAGTACGAAGAAGACCGAAATCATGTACCAGCCTGCACCCTCAGTCCCCTACACTTAACCCAGCATTACCGTCGATGGACAGAAGCTCGCTGTTGCTGACAAGTTCATCTACCTTGGCAGCACCTTGTTGCGCACAGTCTCCATCGATGAAGAGGTCACTCTCAGGATTGCTCGTGCAAGTATAGCCTTCGGCCAACTTCACAATACTGTGTGGAACAGAAGAGGAATCAGACTGCCAACCAAGCTCAAGGTGTACCGTGCAGTAGTACTGCCCTCCCTTTTGTACGCCTGTGAGACATGGACGGTGTACAGTCGCCATGCAAAACAGCCGAACTCCTTCCACATGCACTGCCTCAGAAAACTGCTCCACATCAAATGGCAGGACAAGACTCCTGACACAGAAGTCCTCCAGAGAGCAGAGATGACAAGCGTCTATGCCATGCTCAGAAGGTCACAACTCCGCTGGGTTGGTCATGTCTGCCGTATGCCTGATGAGTGCCTCCCAAAGAGACTGTTCTATGGGAAACTCGCTGAAGGCAAGCGTTCCCGAGGAAGCCAAAAGAAATGGTTCAAGGACACGCTCAAAGCCTCCATGAAGTCCTGTGGCATTGACCCAGACAGCTGGAAGCAGCTTGCCGAAGACTGTGCTGCCTGGAGTCACCAGATCAACTCAGGCGCAGCTGCATTTGAAGAGCACCAGATCAATGAGGCCAAGCAGAAATGCCAGCAGAGGAAGAGCAGAGCCACCGCCGACCTTCAGTCCATCATCCCGCCCCCGGCAATTCCCTGTCCTCATCGCCCTAGACTCTTCAGAGCACAGATTGGCCTCACCAGCCATCTGCGCACTCAAAGACCAGCCCAGATCTGAAGTCATGGTCGTCTTCGAGACCGAAGGACGAACATCATCATCATCAATTGATTCACACAGTTGACATATACACGATTACACCACATAGAGACTTCAGAATGAATAAATAATTATTCTATCATTAATTCCTACAAGTGATCAGCATACTGAAATTATATAAACTACAGCATGGATTTATTTCACTTATAAACACATCATACATTTCTGCTGAGTTAAAGTACAGTGCAGAATCTGGGACATGCATATGACCTATCTACTATTGCAGTAACAAGGGAGACAACTGCTTAATTACTCTACCGGTCAAGACAGAGTTATCTCCGCTCATGTGTGTATAGAGAACCCAGACTTCCATCATTTGCCTAAATTTGATGAGGGATTGGGACATTTTCATATAATATTGATAAATGTCCCGATCCCTCAACGATGATAGAAGCCTCAGAATGAATAAATAATACTTCTACCGTGATATTTATATTTCGGTATTATCAATGATAGATGGTTTTTTTTTTTTGTTGAGGTATCACACCAACATAATCTCGTAGGAATTCTTCGGCTGTTGGAGGACTTTCTTTTAGCGTGTAGTGTTTCGGTTTTCTTTGCTCGTAATAAAATAATAACGCCCTGTATTTTTTTCCACCACATTTTGAGCAGATGTCGAGCTTGCCCCGTAAACCCAATCCGCAACCTAAACACGGTCTGGGGCCTGTAGAACCGTTTCTTACTGCCTGATTGTGCGGTCCACAATAGTCTCCGTAACATCGCCTGTTACATATTTCAGTTGATCCTTGAAACATCCACTTGAAATGATTAGTACCCATTGGTAATGGCATTCTATATAATATAGACATATTTATTTTTTCAATTAAAGATATAACTTATACGATATATATATATATATATATATATATATATATATATATATATATATATATATATATATAATGACACAAAAAATAACTACTATATCAATGACCGATGTTGTTGATCGATATTTCCCGGCTGAGGATATATACAATAATCATGGCTTTAATTGTGAACATGAATGTGATTTATTTTGCATGATTTTACCATGCGAGTGTCCATTATCAGCGAAATCAGGAGAAGAAGATATTCCAATGAAATCCCTGATAAAATCAGGAGAAGAAGATATTCCAACGAAATCCAAAGAAGAATATTATGACTCTCTAGACGAGAAGTATTTCGATGAGAGATACAATCAACAAAACAACATTTTCGAAACCACACCAGAACATGAACTGCAGGAAGTTGTCAAATTCAATTATTGGCACTTCAGTGAATACTCACTGTTGTTTTTAAATTCATTCAGCGATGTAATCACGTACACGAGTAAAGAACAAGTGATATCTAATTTTGTTGTTTGTGGCATTTATAAAGAGAAATCATGTCGAGGACTGATTATTCCACACTTTAGTAAATTTTACGTATTTGCGTCTGATGATGATTTTAATTGTTTTGCCGATGAATTTATCGAACAATCATCCGTTACTGAAATTATTCCGAAATTCCGGCGGAGGTATCCAGTGTTTGATATTGATACAAAATACAGATACGAGAAATTTGTTTATAAATATGCGGATACAGAAATAAAAAC
Organism: Megalonaias nervosa; assembly: GCA_016617855.1. Taxonomy (NCBI): domain Eukaryota; kingdom Metazoa; phylum Mollusca; class Bivalvia; order Unionida; family Unionidae; genus Megalonaias; species Megalonaias nervosa. The sequence continues at coordinate 66,723 of JAECUM010007209.1, read as the reverse complement.
CAACCGATGAAAAAATAAACACTAATGAGATCATCGACTATTTCTCGCAATTGTGTGACTGTACTCATGATAAAGTTTATTTGTTTGAAACAAACAGTGGATATCACGTGTTGTGTAAATCAGCACCAGTAACATTTAATGAACAGCGAGATCTAACCCAGCGAGCAATGATAGACAAAAATCCCGGATGGTGCATCGACAGACAGGCTGGGCTACACAGCATAAAATTAAATAAAACGAGATTGTACAAATCAGGAAATATTACAGCGTGTAAGAAGTTCATTTCACCTGCTGGTAATTTTGCTGCGTCTGAATTACTTGTTTGTCCAACTCTGATTCAACAAAAATACACAAAAATCGACGACCGTGATAATGATCACGGGATAAACTGAAGTGATGATATTAATTGTAATCTTTCGCAAGATATGATAGAGAAAATATCAGAGGCATTAACAACACAGTCAGATCAGTTAATCGGAGTTATCTCATGCAGCGGAAACAGAATTACAATATCGAGGAAACCTGGGCAATAATGCTATTTGTGAACGAAGACATGGATATAATTCATTCTATAATCGCATCGAGGACAAATGTGGTAACTGTCTCATATATGTTCACTCTGATTGTTATATTGTAATCTGTCCAACGACTACTGGTACGCAAATAACAACTTCTCGCAACGAATCATCGATCGATGATGAGATTAATAAATTCCTCAACGGCGAATCGAATAATTCAGCAATAGCACAAGTTGCTGATAAATTACCAGAATCCCAGCGTGATCCAGAATATATAAAATATTTAATGAGGTCGAATCATCGGCGGAGTTATCCAGGATTCTTCCAAGAAAGAAATCCTGATTACTCGTATACTGCATTACCAGCACATGAAGGAGGTCCTGGATGTAAAATAATCCATGACGAAGACTACTTTGATGGATCAGCATTTGGGATGGGCAAATCAGAGGCTGCAATGAAATCGTTAAAACCACATCTGTCCGCACTTGTTGTAAGTTATAGAATAACATTCATGCAAAAAATAAAATCCGATTATGGTATTGAATCATACTCGGATATCGCCGGTGACATAATATTCAAACCTGGTGATAAACGCAGAGTTGTAGTTCAATGGGAATCACTGTACAGGGTGAAAGGAATCCCTGACGTGTTTATAGTTGATGAGAGTCATGGAATGCGGCAACAACAATTTTCCTCAGTAAGGTTAAGTTGAGAACGGTGGGATAAATTTGCAGGGTTAGTCAGTTTGTGCAAACGATTAATAGTCCTCGATGCAGATGCTGACAACGATGATCTGATATTGTTCCGTGATAAATTAGGAAGAGCGGATATAAAATTCATTATTCACAATTATAAACCAGATCACGGTAAAAAGTTCATCGTTGAAAACTTTCACAAAGATAATCTTATCAATTTACAAGAACAACTAAAATCTACTGTTGCTCAAGGGAAAAAGATAACTAGATTTGTTCATAATAAATCCAGGACAGTTTATTCCGTAGAAGGTCTGGCGAAACAATTACAACATCGAGGATATCGTGTAAAATATTATCACGCTGATACTGATCCAGCACAAAAGAAGTTGGACTTTAGCGATATTAATGTTGCATTCGATAATTACGATGTTGTTATATTTAACCATACACCTGAAGCCGGAGTCAGTATAACCGACTTGAGATTCACTGTCATGTACGTGTTTTTTGAAGAACTTGGATCAATTGAAGCGACGAAACAAGCACTACATCGATTCAGATGTGTTAATGAAATTCATTATTCGTCCACGATGAAACAACGCGATTGTTAACTTCCGACGTCACGCGAAGAAATAACGAAAGTCATTGTTGATCGTGAGCGACTACTCGATGAGAAAACAAAATTGCACAGGGCACCTAATACAGGAGAATTATCAATGTCATATGGATTTGCGTTTATCAGTGATATCATCGACGAGAATAATTCCAAAATGTACTTCACGCCGAGATTAATCGCAATGATGAGAAATACAGGGTACAAGATTATACAAACACGCGCGGATGAATACGATATTTGGTTGTTGAAAACGAAGATGAAAAATCCAACACGCGAAGAGATTAATGAAGACCCTAACGTCGATGAATTCTTGAAGACCAGTATCGGAAATCGAATAAAAAACGCGGGTCCTGATAATTGTGAAAATCTGCCGTGACATTACGGATATAATCCCCTTGAGCATCAACAGGAGAAAAAAAAAGCCATACGAAGCAAAGAAGTATTATCTGAATCATTTATTTCAATGTGATGTTGGAAAACTACCAGCATATGAAGTTGAGTGGCTGTATAAATCATCAAACAAACTGAAGAGAGCTCAGCGGGTTATTAACGATAAATTCAATAATGGAAATGCAGTTGATGCAACGATGTTTCGATATGATAAAATCAGTCCACGTGAAAAACTCTATGTGATAAGGGAATTTCTGAATATGTTAAATCTTCCCAATGTGGTTCCTGACGATTTGTTGAAAATAACAATAGTGATATCGGGCCCTGACCTCAGAGCATGTATTAAAATAATGATACATGATAAAGATCAGTTAGTGAAATATAACGAGATGATAAAAAATTGGTCTACTATATTTCCTGAAGCGAGATTAAAATCATTAAAATTAACCACTGGAAATGTCATCGAAAAAATCAAATTGATTTATAAAGGATTCGGAGCATCTTTGACCGTCAATGATATAAAGCACACCACAAGCTCAGATCACACATTATATTATCCTGTGTGGCCCAAATCAGATTTTATTGATAATGAGTTCTGGAGAAACCACAATAATGATGCTCAAGGATTCTACAGTGGAAATGATATCACGATTATAGATAAACACACGTGTGGAGTATTAACAATTGGTTTAATGTGTTTGATTGCACAAAAAAAATTTATCCGAACTTGATGAGGGATCAAGACATTTTCATCTAATAATATTGATAAATGTCCTGATCCCTCAACGATGATAGAGACCTACGTGAAAATGTGATGTTGACCTGTCTTGAATGTAATCGACGTAGAGGTGCCAGTTTACAAAAGTGAATGCGGTGGTAATTGTGTGTCCTCAAGAATTACTTGTAATTATTCACATACAAATCCATGTTCAGGAGCAGTTGAATCCAGTCTGTAGATTGCAGGTCTACCCGTTGACCTTACCATGCTGGAAATTTTATGTGTGGTCACACTCCAAATAGGATCAGTTGCTCTTTTTTTTACCCCCTTCAAGTTCACCAGGTTCATATAAATATCTTACAGTCACATTACCTAATACTGGTTGTTTTGAGAAGGAGTCATGTCGTTGTCTGACATTGTCAGGTGGTATATGTTTTTTTGTGATCGTATTGGTAGGCTTCATAGAAGTTGCACGAGTAATTTCATGATTTAACGCAGCTATCACGCTTGGTAATCTTGCAACCCATTCATGAGATCTCTCCCTGGGACTTAAAGTCAGTGGATATTTTCCTCACACATTGATATTCAAATGATCGCTCAGCAAGTGTTCAAATAATTCGTTCAACGATTGCCTGATTGCGATGAATTTCAGTGTGTCCTCGTCTGATTCTGACATTATGTTTTTTCATCAACGATGACACTGAACCAAGAAATTCTTTGCCAGGATCAACCTGTAATAGTTGTGGCCATCGCTAGGGTCCTCGTTGATAAATTCGTTCAAACGCAGATGCAACTTCAGTTGTTGTTTTAGTTGACAACGGCTCTGCTTCTTTATATCTACTTGCAATGTCAACAACAGTTAACGCGTATTTGTATGTGCGTGATTTACGTCTACCAGTTTTAATAGTATCATGTGGTAAAAACAAAATATCTGCTTGATGAACTTCATTGGAAGCGCTGACATCAAAATGTGCATACTGAATTTATTTAGGTGGTGGCAAATACATTTGCCATATTGCCTGTCGTGCTAACCACGCTGCAGCAACAGAACGTGAGACACCTGCTGCATCAGCAAGTTTGCTAATCGCTGCTCTACCCCTCCAATATCCTCTTGAACTATAATAAACCGATTCCATTATTTTAATAATCAGTTGATTAATTACCAGCCCCTAGTACTAGTTTACCTTTCATCGCGGATTTTACTAGGAAGCTACAAGTTCCTCTCTGAGAGATTTATTTTTTATGGAATTTAATGCGTGAATCAACTTCACATCTGCAATATGTCGTTGTTGCAAATCTTTACTTTTATACGCAACATCATGAACATGACACGCTTGATCAATTGCATTTATTTGATACCCTCCAGGTCTTGGTTGGTCTCGTTCGTCAAGTCGGATATAAGTCGGGTTCCAGGACCACAATAATTTTATCCAGGTAATTGTTTTTCCCCTGATTATTTAGCCCATGGAGTCCCTGGTAATTTTCCCAGTGAAGCAGCAATATCACCACCTGTCTTCGCAGACTTGTTGGAGATAAATTTGTATTTGCTTGTACCACATTTTACACACTTACCCGTAAGTGCACGCTTTTTATTTTTTGTTATTATTGTTGTTAATCCACTGGTGTGGGTGGCTGCTCTGCATCGAACACAATATAAATCCATATAATTATTATATCTGTATAACATGGATATCATTGATTTCTCAGTGACACGAAAGCAAGAACCAGTCAAGCATCATCCAGCGCTACCGAATTCTATCACGTGTATAATAATAGGCCCATCTGGGTCTGGTAAAACACAATTATTACTTAATCTGATAATGAGATGGCTCAAGTGGGATAGGTTATATTTAGTAGCACCATCTGTAGATGATCAACGATGTTAAGAAGTACTTAAAGATTTTAATAAAAAAGCAAAATCGTTGTATGCAGATGATGACGGTGATGATGTTGTTGATTTTATTACCAATATTGATGAGGCCCCATCTGTAGATGATCTAGATGAGTGTATTAATAATCTCATAGTATACGATGATGTAATGCTGGACAAACAATCAAATCCAGTTCGAATATTTTCCAGAGGCAGACATAAAAACACAGATGTGATTTATGTTAATCAGCGGTATACACAAAAACCTAAAGTGATCAAAGACAATTGTAATATTTTAGTTGTGTTTAATGGAGTAGATAATTATACTCTACAAAATATTTATTATACCTGGTGTTCAGGGGACATGGATATGATTAAATTAAAAAAATTATTTTCAGCGGCGCAAGCTACCCCACACGGATTTATAACAATAAATTTACATGACCCTCGGTCACGATATCGAATAGGTCTCGATAAAATTTTTGGTTGACACCATAGCAGCAAAGGAGGTGAACGACCAGTGTTGAGTGACCAGCACGTAAACGAGTCGCATACAAAAAAATACAAACGTCAACGATAAAGTAACAAAATGAACTAACCCAATCGGCCTGACAGAGTCAGGGTTAGAAGTTTTGGTTTAGACATTATTGACCTTATATTTCACTTTCGTATGAAGCTTTATTTTTCATAAATAATGTCTCAAGTAAATGGTCTGTTCACCTCCTCTGCTGCTACTTGCAGTTATTCTTTGCTCGAATCATTATATATTATATACAAAGTTTAATTTAAATATATATTTGCTTTAATTATAACATGGAAGAATTTACAAAATTATCTGTGATCAAGCCTTCTCAAGCTAGATTCGATCTTGACAGAATATCCCGACTTGCCGCAGGGTAAACCATTCAGCTTTTTGATGTAAGCTCTGTCTAAATGGACAAATAAGACTCTAATCAATCATATCCGTGAAGCCAAGAAGGAATTTCGCGACGACGGCGCGGCTCATGTGTGGTCAACATTCAGAATTATGCACGACGTTGATGCTACAATGAATGACCAACGAGCAAGAACAATCATTAACTATCTCTACAAAGAAAGATACTTTTTTTATAATAAAATTTATTGTGGAGCTAGACGACACATGGATTATCCATGACAAACGTGACCCTGTTCGAGAATCACATCATGCTGGAGATATTGTAAAGTTGAATAAAACTTCCAAACCAGGAGCGTTAACTGGCATTGACAAACCATAGTATGAATGAGCATATCCTGCGATGGCAGTTGTTTATGCAATATATCCGCTGAATGATAAGCCTAACGCTGATGATCTCAAACCGATGAAACTTTCGACACTGAATTGTGTAGCTGAGTGAGTTACAGAACATTTTACAAATGTGATATGTGGAAATGATTTAACGGATTTACAATGTAAAAAATAAATGAGTGGGCTGAGCGTGTCAAGGAACATGGCGCTATGATCAATGATGTTGCTGAGCTTGAAATGAAATTAAAATTTCTGATAAGGGTGAAAACAATAACCAGCAAGATTTTGTATGAATCAAAATATAAATCAAAGGGAGTTTTGATAGAAATCATTGATCACAATGTGCATGTGTGGACGATGGATGTAACAATATTTCCACGAGATAGAACTGTTAAATTTTATAACGGTGATATTTTTGATTTTATAAATAAAATTAGTAAAAGTGATCCTGTATCCGTATGGTTATTTCAAAGTTCCGAATATGGAAATTATGATCAGTTTGCACGACCTAATGGAGATATTTATCGTGCAGAATTTCTCCACTCGGAAATGAAAAATCTTGTGTTAAAATATACCGATGATGCTGAAAAATTACTCAGTAATTGTTTTACCATTCCGTCAGTTGCTGTTCACTTTGCTCAGGAGAAAAATTTATGGAAACCAACAAGATCGGAATTTCTTGTTGATGTGCAGCTAAGCTGCGTCGAACACGGACAAGGAGGATTGTGCAGTACCAAATACGATTGTAGCGACGTTATCTCAGTTGATATGGTTGCATATTATCCTGGAAGTTTTCTTGGAATGGGAGAGTGTTCTGAGTATTTTAAGAGATTTGGACATCCAACGCACAAAATGAACAGAGTTGTGATAAATGGACATTTACCAGATCTTGATTTAAATGGATTTGCATGTATTGAATTGTTTTCGTTCTCAGAAAATCTCCATCCGATTGTTTGTTTGGTTTGGTTGTCATCTTTCAGAAAAATGTTGCGAGTCCAATAGTGCTATTAGTATATATGCTTGATGCAGGAATTTTAAAATCGTTAATCATAACTGAAGCAATAAAATATCGTATCATCCACAGAAACAAGTCTGGTTACCTGTCATTGAAAGATCTGTTCTTGACGAAATCTTTGATCCTAATGAAATTGAATACGAAAATAAACTTGCAAAAGATCTCGGCAGAAAAAATAATTGGTAAATTTACCCAGGGTGGTTCATGTGATCACAAATGACAATGTTGTCAACTAATCATCGACAATGCCGAATTTGATTTTATAATTACTGATACAACAGAGAAAGGCACATTTATAAGCTGGAATAATGCTTACTTATCGGATGGAACTAAATTAGGTACAATTGTGAGTTACACTGATGGTGACTCACCACAGTTTACTCATTTGAGATCTTCAACGTTAGCATATGTTTCGATAAATTTATTATCGATGATAAACAAATTTCCAGATACCGCAGTTAGAGTCGCAACAGATTCATTTTATATCATATATTTTATACGGATTTGTTAAAGATTGGTACTGATGCATCATGGGGTGAATGGAGAATAAAGCGAGAAAAGATACTTAATTATTCTGAATCAGCCGACGTTGAATCTAAGGATATATACCACAAGAATAACCAAATGTTATTATTATTATTATCATCAGCCCCATTGGTATATGATCCCGTAGCTAGACATAAAACTGTTTATCTTAACGGGTGTGGTGGTTCTGGTAAAACAACGTGTGCGATTGAATTATTCCTAAACAGTTGTTCAGAAATGGTTGTTAACTCCAACTCATCGGCTCGCCATAGAAATGAGCAAACGTGGAGTTAAATCTCAAACTTATCACAGTTTCTTTAGATGGAATGCATATGCACCGACTTCTGAATGAATGGATGAAAAATACAACCCTAATATCATTATTTGGGATGAAATATGCACAGTGTCACTAGACATGTTAAAAATATGTCTAGATTGGTTGTTAACTCGAAACACAGCTGTGATCATGTGTGGAGATCATGGTCAACCACCACCTTTTGTTGGATCATCTCCGCATGAATGGTTAAAAACATTTGTAGATTATTATGAGGAAATAACTAATGATTACCGAGCACTTGATCCAGAATTAAGGGAGTTTAAAAAATTAATCAGACAGCAGCCAGATAAAATACAGTGTGAAATAATGCGTGAAAAATTCCAGAAACTCCTATGAATGATTTTTGGAATATGTGGAGTCCTGCTGATCTGATATTTGCAAGCAGAAAGACAGTTCGTGATACACTTCAACAACAATTATTTCTGTTACATAAAGAAAAAAAGGACCACTGGAGCAGCAACAGCTTACCTGGTGGAGTTGTGATGGCTCATTGGTTAGTGTGCTCTTACGAGTCTATGCTCTTAAAATAAGTAACAGAAAAGAGTGAAGACAACAAGCTTTGTAAAATTTAACAAATAATTTATTTCCCTAGAATACAAAGTGAAAAATGAGAAAAAAGAACTTACGGTATTGCAAATTAAATCCAAAAATAATCCAAGAGTTAAAGGCACAAAATTGAAGGCGATGACGTGTCTGTTATAGCCTGCAAAGTGCTGATGTATCAACAGTCTCTTGTTGAATCACAGAAATATTATTCCAGGTTTGAATTCAGTATAAATTCCAATGAATGTCTTTATCCAAGAATTTTGTCAGAGCACTTTTGTATTTCCAGAGAAAATAATCACTTGAATTCAATAATTGGAAGAAAATAAAATTCAGCCCAAACTGGTCACACCATAATACAACTTAAAGTGCCAGATGTTAAAGCACAACTAGTAAAATCCTCATAGTCACAAGATAATATAATTCTCTGCTTGAGCTCAGGTCACAATTAGCATTTTCAAAAACCAACCGTTACCTAATGGAAAATAACCTTTTAGAATGATCTAATGAGCATTGTTTATTTACAACACAACAGCCTAAAAAATTTACTTAGGAATCTCCAAAACCTTGACCTTGATCAACATTTTTACTCCTTCTTGTTTACCTGAATATTAATCCTGATAATAAGCTCATACACATAGAGAATAATGAGGCTATTATTAGTTGTTTACATAAATGAAATAAAAAAATAAAAAAGTCAATCAGGTCAAGCAGAAATGAACTCAGTTTTGGACTAGATCAATTCCAGCATACAATGTTACATTACAATAGCATGTAATGAAATTAAAAAAAATTAAACCAACAAACAAACAATTAAATCAAATATACATAACAGTGCCCAAATCAAGACCTAATGCCAGGGTGCAGGTTTGAATCCTACAATCAGATCAGGCTGTGTCAGCTACAGTGGCATATCCTTGGGCAAGGCACTTTACTCTAATTGCCTTGGCACTAAATAATAACCTAAGTGTGTTGCTGTGCCATAAGGCACCAAACTAAAAAAGCAAAACTGCTATAATGTCCCTCTTATACCGAATCTATGAGTAAATATATTCAGAGTGTAAACTATATAAGTACTTAAATAGGCATACCTCTGGAAGTTTTCCCATGCTTTCCTTTTGATGCTGCTGCAATAATAGAAAGGAAAACAGTAAAACAATGTGAACAAAACAAAAAGTTTAAAAACACACATATATGACTATGAAACATGCTTCTTGCATAAAAATAAATTCTGTATTCTAAGCAATATTATATCAGTTGAGACTAAAGTGCTATTTGTGAGCATTACTGTAGCTCTGTCTTATAATTTGTAAAGTCTGCCCGCCCTATTAGTTACTGAAAACAGTTCATTTTCAATGGAGCATTTCTATTTATATTGTATCCTAAGTGTGTTGCTGTGCCATAAAGCACCAAACCAAACCAGCATAACTGCTATAAAATCCGTCTTATACCGAATCTATGAGTAAATATATTCAGTGTAAACTATACAAGTACTTTTAATAGGCATACCTCTGGAAGTTTTACCATGCTTTCCTTTTGATGCTGCTGCAATAATAGAAAGGAAAACAGTAAAACAATGTAAACAAAACAAAAAGTTTTAAAAACATACACATACGATTACGAAACATGCTTCTTGCATAAAAATAAATTCTGTATTCTAAGCAATATTATATCAATTGGGACTAAAATGCCATTTGTGAAGCATTACTGTAGCTCTGTCTTCGAATTTGTAAAGTCTGCCCTAATAATTACTGGAAACAGTTCATTTTCATTGGGGTATTTCTGTTTATATTGTATCCGACAATGTCAACATATAAGAAGACATAACAATGTGATAAATTCTGGTGTTATAAAACATAAATAAAATGTGGCTCATGTTAAATTAATTTTCACAAGTCTCAGCATTAAGTATTAACTTTCACTGTTTCATATGTCTATATTAATGGTCAACAATATAGGATATATTTTAATACATATACGAAAATATAAAGGACTTGTAAGGTTGCTAGGCACAATAAATAACTACAAATATTGTAATATCATGTTATGTGACATTAAATATAAATATATTGTAATTTTGGGTGATTGTGATTGGCATTTCCTTCATATGGGTTTGTCTTCTGTTGTCAATGTTGGTCCAAATTAGTCTTTTTGGTCATTGTGTTTTGACCTCTTTTAAGTCCCATTACACCTTTTAGTGTAGTATATTCATTTTGTGGGATATGTAGTTAGCTTCTATTGTAAATATCTTCACACTATCTCCAAAAATAGGTAATTCCACAGACACATTATTTGTGTAAATGCAAACTGCAATCCACCCACCATCATACATTTGAGCCTTACGTAGTTGTTTTTTAAGTATCATTTGAAGCATTTGTGTGTTTCCTTCACATGCTTACGACCAAGGTTTTTTATCATCAACCCCTGTGTAAGACCAATGGGTCACAAAGGTATAAATACCAGTCATGTACCATCCTGTGGCAGACACATTCTGACCATTGGTGAGAACATATGTGAAGTGGACCTAGAACACCAAATACAACTGTGGTATGCTTACTATGGAGATCACAGTATATTGCAACAAAATAAAGCATCCCACACTATATAATATTCCAAAATGATAAAAAATAAATGTACAATATAATATGGCTTTTGACAATTTTCTTTTGTCTTTACTTTGTGACTGTAGAATGTTTTAAACACTCTGGAAAATATGATTCAACAAGCTTAGATGGCAACATCTCTATTGATTGTCCAACAAAGAAACAAAGAAACCTGGACACCTTTCAATTAAGCTAAGTCAGTGACACTTTTATTGATTGTCCAACAAAGAAAAAAACTGTAAACAAAACAAAACCATCTTTTAATTTTACTTCATTACAAAGGCTATATGAGTTTAATGCATTTTTTTTAACAAGTCAAAGGCAATTTAGCAAAATGATTATTTGACAAATCTTATGACTGATGTCTGGTTAGTGAGAATATTTACTCTAGGTTTTTTATCTTGTTCCATAATTCAGGGCACATCTGCATCATCTGTCCTATATAGAAAGAACTCTGCTAGAATGCTTTGAGCCAAAGATGGTCAAATTCTGTTCGGCAGTTTTTCTTTTTCAATAAGTTGAGTACAGGTTTTTCTATATTTAGTGCTAGGCTGGCATCAATCATACAAAACTTAAAAAGTGCCCTATGCTAGAATGCTATTTCTTAAATTTGGTCAAATTCATCTGAGCAGTATTTTGAGATTAAATTGTTTTAATGTTTCTTTTATTTTAATTACATTATGGCCATATCTGAAGACACATCAGATTATTTGTATATATTTAAAGATCTTCATGCCACTATGATTCCTATCAATCGAGATGGAAAAAAGTTTTGGAAAAGCTATTTAGTAACCGCAGCCATATTTGTTGGAGAATAGGCATCATTTTTTTTTTTTTTTACAGACCTGAAATGTCCTAATGTCAGCAAGCTTATGTCAAACTTGGTCCATTCTACTCAACACTTTTGGAGACAAAGTCCTTCCAAGGTTTTCCTATTTTTATTAACGATAGCCATATCTGATGGAAGATCAGCATCATTTGCAAGCTCTTCATTTCAGGATGCTTTGTGGAAAATACTATCAAATTCTGTTCAGCAATTATGGAGAGGCATTAAGTATCTTTCCATTTGTAGTAACACCAAATATGCTTTCTTTAAAATGTGGTCAAATTCTGGTTTATGAGAAGTCATCCTAAAGTTTCATATTATTAGCAATGATGTAAATATGTGATGCTGGATTTGCGTTCTGATAAATCTTAAAGGGCCTACTGTGAGAATGCTTTCTGTAAAGTTTCTTCAAATTCTCTTAAGTAGTTTTGAAGAAGCCATTTAAAGTTGCTTCTGTATTTAGTACCACAGGCCATAATTGATGGTAATTTGCTATCAGTTCTAAAACCTTGAACATCTTCTATGATGAGTAGTTTTTAAGATGTCATTTAAAGGTGTTTCTATTTAGTAATACATACGGCCATATTTTTGGCAGATTGGCATCTTCTGAACAAATTTTAAAAATTTTCATGCCAAGTTAGTTTGGGAAATGAAGTTGTTAAATGCTTTCTGTTGAGTCAGATTCTGTTCAGCAGTTTTGAAGAACTTGTTTAAATATTTTTCCAAGTTTTAGTACCATTGGCTTTACTATTTTTAGTGATAGTGGCCACAGTTACATGCACATGAGCATCATTTGCAAACGCTTTAAAGGTCTTCCTGCCAGCATGCTTCTTATCAGATCTGATCAAATTCTGTACAGTGATATTTGCAAAAAAGGTTGTTTAATGGGATGTTACTACTTTCAGAAATGGAAAAAGTTTAAATAAGCAACTATTGATAGATGCATGATGACAGGCCAAACCATAAGGGTTTGGGTTAAGTAAAAAGCAACTGAGTGAAATAAAACATTATCATTTGTTAGAATTCATTGCCCTAGTGTTTTCTGAAAGAAAATGTGTACCATGAACAGCACATTATTTATCTGCCCATGTTTAACAGCCCTCTATGTTGACAACTGAAATCTCGTTGCAGAAACCATTTTGTTCATTTCACTCAGTGACCTTCACCTTTGATTTTCTGACCATAAAAACAGTAGTTTTCTTCCATACTCTAAGTGCAACACATCCACTAAATTTGGGCCATGCTTGTTGTGTAAAACTAATGTTACTCTGCAGAAACCATTTTTCTTATTTCTGTTCTTGGCCTTGATCTTTAGACCTCAACATCAACAAACTATCCACAAAGTATGGTTGAGGTGAGTCATATAGATGTGCCCCAGGTGTGTGTTTTTCATGAGTGGGCATGCGAGTGAGTGAGTGATCGATCGATTAGTGCATGAAGCGCATGAAGGGGACAATAATGTCGAGCACCTGACACCTAATACAAGCCCTAGCCAACTCGTCCTATCAGCTCATGATGAACAACATCTTATTCATTTTTTATAGGTCTATCGTGGTGATCACAATTTGAAAGAATTGTAACATTTGAATATTTAGGGTCTTCATGTCTGGTTGTTGTTGCTGTTGTTGTAGTAGGGTTTAACGCCATTTTTCAGCACAAGATAGGCTATACATGGCGGCCAGTATAACTGGTGGAGAAAGAACCCTGGAAAACCCCAGGATGAACCACCAACCCACAAGAAGTTACTGGCAAGCTTTCTCACGTACCCATGTTAGCTGAACCTGAGACTCAAACCCACACAGAGAGAGGTGAGATGGCAGTGATCCGGAATGGTGAGCACTTTAGACCACCCAGGGCCCCTTCATGTCTGGTAGGTTATCATTTCTGTGTTATGATGTTGATATATTGAAATACTGGTGTGCAGGTTGTGTATCATTGTGTATCGTATTTGTCTCATTTGTAGTATTGTATATTTAAGTAACTATTCTGTTCTGCTTTAGTATTGTATATTTAAGTATTCATTCTGTTTCATTGTAGGTTTTTATTTCTTTTATCTCATATGTTTTCCTGATGGACAATAAAGCCCACGACCTTTGAGTGTTGTATTTGCTTCATTTTAAGCAACACCCGGCTCACAATGGCGCCCACCTCAAAGTCCCGACAGGATAGAAGATGGCAGATAAACAGATGAACCAGACCGAAGTACTGCAACCAGTACGGTCCGCATTGAAGAGTGCCGGTATAGCAGAGAAAGCTAACGCTTTTCCTCGTGATATTGCGCTTTTATTTCTGACCCAAACAGGACAATGAGGTGCGCAGAGATCTTACTCTCATAGCATTTTTCGAGAGAAGATTAAACAAACTCAGTTTACAGTGGGATGATGTCATTATCTTCATAGCTAATGGATATGAACAATGTGTACCGTGTATATAGAACTCATATTAATGTGTTTTGTGTTATGTGTTCTGTGTCACTTTAGGGTTATAGATTTTTCGGAAGGAAGGATTCTTGATACTGTTAGTTAAATTTTTCATCTTTTCTAGGCTTATTTAGTACCTTCAGTCATCTTATTTTAACTCTGTAGGTTTGCTAATCACTGCAGTTACACAGTTCAATTATTTATTTCAACACGGGCTAGCAGCACAGTGTGACCTGCATATCACATGCGGCACAGAAATCACTGGGTCAAATCCAGGTTATGGGCTGCTCTGTCATTGTTTATAGTCATACTGACATATTGTCTTTAGCAAATGCAAGGACTTGTTTGTTACTAAAACTAATTCTGCATTAATCAATGAACATTCCAATGACATCTACAGTATTTATTGTGTATGGCAGAAATCTAAGTCTTTGTATTGTTCATTCTTATGGTTTGTGTTATACACCATTATATGTTTATTAGATGTGAAAGCTTACATGTAATATTTTTGGGGCATTCTTGAACTTTCAGGAGTGCAGAACTTTCTCTAGCAAGCACTTTAGAAATTTCAGTACATTCTTGTACATAAAGTAATTAAGTCATTTGCAGTGATATTGGTATTAATCTTGACAAAAAAATACCCCTTTATTGGTTTTTCAGAGCTGTTAAATAGTAGCTGATTTTTTTTTTCTCCCTAAGTTTTGGTTGTATGACAAATCACTGTTGTATAATAAATACAACTCATCATTGAACGATTTGTTTACTGTGGTTATATTCACATGCGATGGTTTGGGGCTCTCTTTAAGTAAGAACCCCATGACAGAAAAGGAGATGATAAAGGCACTGAATGCCAGTGGGTATGTGGTTATGCCAGTTGGGGCCTCACCTAAATCCGTTGTACCCCAACCAAACATAGCCATAACCCCAGCCAAACCCATTATACCCCCCCTCCACCCCTTTGTTACAAAGCACTCCTGTTGCAGGTATCGGGAGAGGCTCGCTCAGGCAGCACGGTATACCGAGTGTAGATACCAAGCTTAAGGTCAGTATAGCTGCTTCAGCACTATTAGACGATTCCCAGAGTACTTGTTCCGCTGTCAGTGCTATGCCCACCCCACTCACTTCCAACGTAGTACCCAAGATCCCATTCTTTTCGGGGGACGAGCCAATACAGAAAGGTAACATCACATACAAGTGGAGATTCGAGGTAAAATGTCTCCTACCTGAATATCCTCTAGCTATTATGATTCAGGCACTCAATCTCTATGAGGCTGGGCAAGACATCGTCATAGCATTAGGCGAGAAAGCATCCACTGAAGTCAAATTGAGGCACTTAGATACTGTCTTCGAAGATATATCATCTCAAGGCATTATCATGAAAGAATTTTTCAACTCTTTCCAAAGAGAAGGGGAACTGGTGACTAGCTTCAGTTGTAGACTGGAAACACTTCTACAAACTGCGATCGAAATGGGCCACATCAGAGAAGAGGATAAGGATGGTCTCCTCAGACAGAAGTTTGGTTTTTACTGAGCAGTGACCTCCTGAAGAGCCACACTCGCCATAAGTTCGACACCATCACTAACTATGATGAGTTACTGTGAGAGATTATTATGGTCGACAAGCAGCTGAATTTGCCAAAGGACACTGGCCCAATCCCAACTAGCAAAGTATACCACCAACCTATTGTAGGCAGCGGACACGAAAAACACGAACTAGAGAGAGATTTCAACTCAAGGATCGAACAAACAGAGAAGAGATTGGGATCTCAAATCACCGTTCTTACTAAACAGCTGTATGAACAGTCATTACTCCTCAGAGAACTGACGGAAATTAACAGAGGGCAGAGTAACGAAAACAAACAGTGCCAAAATTGTGACAACAATAAACCAGGCCATTACAGTGACAGTAGCAGGTACAACTACCGAGGAAATGGGAAAACAGAAATCGAGGTAACAACAACTGATGGCGTGACTATGGTAGTGGAGTGCAGAAGTTTAAAGAATAACCGCCTCTGTAGATGGCCATACGGGTGCAGGTAATTATCCTAAAGGCCAGAATTTGCTATTTCAGTGTTTGGTTGGTTCTTCCAACACTTGTATTGTTTGCTTAATGTCCCTGTCATGGCCCTTACTGACAGTGGGTCCATGGTGACTACTGTATCAAATAATTTTATTTGTCACTTAGTGATAAGCCAGTGCTTCACTCTCTCGAGTCACTTGGCCTCAAAGTCACTATTGCACATGGTTCTCTTCTCACTTACCTAGGATACACTGAGTATCTGATTTTAATGCTGTTCATGTCTGATTTTGAACTTAAGTGTCCGTATTTTAGTGGTGCTGGATACAGAGTCCAACCGTACCTGTCCTGTAGTTATAGGAACAAATGTCATTTGTTATGTAGGGATTATATGCTTGATAATCCTCCTAAGGATAGAATTCCTGATGCATGGAAAATCGCTATTGATAGCATTGAGTGTAAGTTGTTTACAGTCAGATCTACCAATGTGCATACTGTCAACAATGTGCCGTTATGAAACTATTACTACTGGGGTCAAGCTAGACTTGAATTTTAGGGAGAAGTGACTTCTCCTTTTGGACAGAACTGGGAGAAGTGAGAGCTTAACAGGGAGAAGTGGACGTGAAGAAAGAAACGCTATATATATATATATATATATATATATATATATATATATATATATATATATATAATGTGTGTTCTATTATTTGAATTATGCCCTCTATTTCCCAGTATTCATATTTGCATTTAACATTGGCTTTAAGCAATACTGTATTTTCTAGTACAAAATTTTCTT
The DNA here is from genome assembly GCA_016617855.1 of Megalonaias nervosa. Taxonomy (NCBI): domain Eukaryota; kingdom Metazoa; phylum Mollusca; class Bivalvia; order Unionida; family Unionidae; genus Megalonaias; species Megalonaias nervosa. The sequence continues at coordinate 49,570 of JAECUM010007209.1, read as the reverse complement.
AGTTATTTTGGCCATAAGATTCTAAAAGAGAATAATAGAAGCTGCATTGTAACAAAATTTAACTGAGTAACTAGATTACATTATTGTAATTGCATGTTGGTAAAAATGCTTAATCAACTACCCTTAATCAATTTTTCAATAGTGGTTAGAGCGTCCGCCTCGGATGCAGGAGGTCGTGGGTTCAATCCCCGGTCGAGTCATACCAAAGACTTACAAAAGTGGTACTAACAGCTGCCTCGCTTGGCGCTCAGCATTAAGAGGTTAGTGTTAGGACTGGTCGGCCTGGTGTCAGGATAATCTGACTGGGTGGGAATTCATGCTACATGTCTGCGGCATGATGCCCCAGTGCTAGACATCACTATAAACTGCCACACTGCAGACATCGTAGCGATATGACTGAAAAATTGCTAAAGCTACGTTAAAAATCATAATCACATCAATTTTTTAAAATATTTTTGTATTCACAATGATGGCACTTTCAAAGATTTCTAAACGCGTTTGACACAACCCCTGTACCATGTACATGAAGGCAAATGCACACGTGTCCTCATTTCTTTGTTGCGGATAAAACATTACCGTAACTATTCATACATAACACACTAAAATTGATAAAATTACAGACATGGCTCATATATAGTCGGTATATGAACCAAACCCTTCTTTCCAACCGAGTCACCACATACGCGAGTGCATCTATTTTTCAAAGGAAGGGTTTTCGTAATGTAATTAGTCACTTTATATAGCTTCATTACAACAGTCCATGATAGGATTGCAAATTTATGTTTTATTTATTTGTCTATGTGCTTGTATTAATTTTAGGCATTGATTAAATATTATCTGCTTTACAGCTTTTTTCTGTATTTTTATAAATAGGGGTCAAGTCAGAAAACAACTTTGACTTTATAACGCTTCTCGCCACAACATAGCATTGTCTCATACGCTTCTGACCTATATAATTTCATTTTAAAGTTAAATATTACATAACATAATACCTAGCCTTTGTTTTCTATTAATTGTATATTTTTCTGAATATACTTACACCATGATTTACGAAAACAGACAGACACAGCGAAGTCCGCCATTTTTTCCCCGTTACTGGTACACTTACAGTTTCAAACTAATTTTATGACGAAATAGTGTACAAGAGGCAGTTAAAATATCCAGATCACCTATTTTATTCTTAAAACACACATTGCTAGTCACATACTATTGTTAAGTTTCGAAACACAAGTTTGTATGTTTTTTTCATCAAAGGATAACATCTGTAAATCGGGGAGTGATAGGGGCCTAGTTTCCAACTTCAGCGGGAAATGGTTATTGGTCAATCAACTATCAAAACACATGCCTGTGAATGTGCAAGATTTGTTTGTCAGCGTAGTTGATATAAAAACCAGGCCTAGCTACTGATGGCTTGAAGAATACCTTTCGCTACAACTCAATACTAGAATAGGTGAATGGGCATCTCAAAAGGTATGATTAGTCAATGGACCGCTAAAAAGAACCACAGGGCGAAGTTGTTTTCGCTTTCCTGACAGAAGATGGCGAAGTTTACATATTTTAGGCGACTTAGTCGCCCACTTCGACTGGTAGCATGACCCCTGTTACTATCAATGGTGTCACCCGCAGTTTTGATACTCATATAACAGAAGCGATTACAGAGAACTTAGGAAACTCAGAACATTTTCAGTTTGTCAAAGAGTGGTCAGGGTTGATCAACAGGGTTCACATTCCAAAGCTGAGGTAAAACTTTGCAATATGTCTGCCAAATGTGTGACAATAATTAGACCCAAGTCTGATATATGTCTCATAAGTGAAGTCAAAGCGGTTGACAACTTAGCTTCTGATTTTTTCCCCTGCAGGTCAGAGAACAGTTTACATTCTACTCTGCAAGATCTGAAGGTTTAAGATCAACATTGAAAATCTGACCCCAGAACAACTGGATAGACTCAGACAAGTATTGGGCAAATGGACTGCGTATTTCAATGGGGCCCACAGACTTGGGAAAGACTGATCTCATCAAGCATAAGATAGTATTCGACAATGATAAACCTTTCAAAACAACCATACAGGAGAATACCCCCAGGGATCAATGAGGAGGTGAGTCAGCATATTAAGGAAATGCTAGATGCTGGTGCAATCAGGGAATCTGACAGTCCTTACTCCTCTAATGTTGTGTTGGTCCGGAAACGAGATAATACCCCATGTTTCTGCATTGACTACAGGACCCTCAACGAAAAGACCCAGAAGGACACTTACATGCTTCCACGGTTTCATGATACTGTTGATATTTTGCAAGGGGCCAAGTTATTTTCCAAGCTGGACCTAAGATCAGAATATTGGCAAGTAGAAATGGAGAAAGATCACAAGCAATACACAGCCTTCTCGGTAGGTCCACTCAGCTTTTATGAGGTGAATCACATGTGCTTTGGTTTATGCAACGCTGGAGCTACATTTCAATGTCTTATGGAGAAATGCATGGAAGAAATGCACATCAATGAGTGCCTTATTTTCACAGATGATATCCTAATTTTCTCAAAGACGTTAGATGAACACATGGACCATTTAGAGGCAACATTTGCACGTTTACACCAGCATGGTCTTAAGCTAAAACCCTCTAAATGTGAGTTGCTCATGTCTTCAGTCGTTTATCTGGGTCAGGTTATATCTGAGGAGGATATCAAGACTGACCCAGAGAAAATATTCTGCTATTAAGACTTGGTGAAAACCTAAAAGCATTAAGGAACTGCATCCATTTTGGGGGTTCGTGGGTTACTATCGCAGCTTTGTCGAGAACTTTTTGCAATAGAACAACCATTAAACGCTCTATTAGAGGGTCATGGAATGAATAAGGCATCCTTGTAGCTCCTTGGACTTGTGCACTGCCAAAGAAACCGCCTTCGCGACCCTTATAGATAAGTTGACCTCTACCCCGATTTTAGCATTTGCAGACTATTCTAAACCATTTACCGTGCATACTGATGCTAGTAGCGTTATCCAGCCCATAAGCTTGAGTTTTTGGCATTGAAATGGGCTGTGACAGATAAATTCCATGACTATCTCATAGGTTCCTCCTTTGAGGTGGTCACAAACAACAACCCATTGACATACGTCCTTTCGATGGAAAAGCTTGATGCTACAGGGCATAGATGGGTTGCAGCTGTAGCAAAACTATGATTTCTCCATCAGGTATAGAGTTGGCAAAAATAACGTTGATGCTGATACTATCTCACATTTACCACAAATATTCCCCAACTTGGTGGATGCTATTTGCCATGCAGCCACCATCTCTGTACTCTTGATTGAGAGTGTTTCGGATGATTCTGTGCCTCATTCGGCCAATGAGGTGTTCTCATCTGAACATTGTAATAACATTAATTGGGACTGGGAACAGTTAACGGATAATAGACTAGCCAAAGTTATTGACCTCAAGAGTAAGGGTTTTTGGCCCAGGGAGGAGGACTTCCGGAGAGAAAATTCATCTGTGCAGAAACTTCTCTGTGAATGGAACCGCCTTGTAGTTGAAAACGGCATTCTCTACAGAACCACTTCTCTTGATGGTCAGTCAATCAGACAGCTTGTGATCCCAGAGTCAAACCAGAGCCTAGCCCTGAAGGTATCCCTAACGGTATGGGTTATCAGGGCAAGGAGAAGACACTGGTTAGCTAGGCAAAGATTTATTGGCCTGGTCTGGAGAAGGACATGAATTGCAAGGTGGAGACTTGCGAACCATATATACGCAGAAAGATGCTGGTTAGGGCAATAGCTGAATTAACCCCCATTCACACCACTTGCCCTATGGAGCTTGTCTGCATAGACTTTTTGTCACTAGAGGGGTCTAAGGGAGGGTTTGAGAGTATCTTGGTGATAACTGATCATTTCAAAAGGTATGCTCAGGTCGTTCCTTGCTGCAACCAAACAGCTCAGACTGCCGCTAAAGCCCTTTATGAGCACTTTTTTCAATACTACAGTTTCCCGGAAAGGCTTCACAGTGATCAGGGACATAATTTCGAGGGTAGGGTTATAAAGGAGCTATGCAAATTAACAAACATACAGAAGTCTCACTCCTCCCCATTTCACCCACAGGGAAATGATGCCTGCGAACGCTTCAATGGAACGCTCTTAAAAATGCTAGGGACATTGGAGGAAGAGCAAAAACGAGATTGAAAGTCGTACATTGCTCCAATTGTCCATACATGTAATGCTACTAGGAATGATTCAATTGGATTCTCACCCCATTTTCTTATGTTTGGGTGGCACTCCTGGCTCTCGGTTGACATGTATCTGGGCATTGCACCAGATTGTGGAGAGGCTGCTGCAGAGTCTCACATGTACGCAGAAAAATTGAAGAACTGCCTCAGATTCGCTTACACTATCATGGTGAGGGAGTAGAGCAATAGCCATGCTAAGAACAAGGTCCAATATGATAAGAAGGTCCGAGAGTCCAAACTTGAAGTAGGGGACCGAGTCCTAGTGCACAATGTTGGACTAAAGGGTAAACAAAAATTAGCCGACATGTGGACCAAGGATGTATATCAGGTGATATCAATCCCCAATTTAGATATGCCAGTGTACAAGGTAAGAAAAGTTGCAGGTCAGAAATCTATACGCACATTGCATTATAATATGCTTTTGCCTTTTGACTATCTTCCTTGCGATCCTGCCCCCATGTCATCAGTTCAGAAAAAAACGAGTGTACAAAAAATTACCCCTTCAGAGTCGAGCTCTGAACATCTGAGTTTTGAGTCTGATAACGATAGGTATGATATGCCACACAGATGACCCTATTGGTCCGGGATGGAGATTGTTTGACCCCGTGAACACTCCACATGCACAGCCCTGAATAGCAGATCTCAATCTATTATCAACCCCCATATTAGCCAGCCTTTTGAAAGCGTAACCTTTCAAAATAGTGGGTCTAGGCAATATGAAAGTAGCATGAACCAACAACTCATTTTTCTACTCCCTCACATGCCTTGCATCAGAGCACTCAGCTCTGTTACCCAAAGGTGTCTACCAAAAGGTCGGTTTGAAACCCGACCATATTAGAGGGAGACCCAGAGCGTCAGTCCATGAGGTTAGTCCAAAGCCCACCAGCACCACAGGTGTTATGGGAAGACTCAGGCCAGCAATCGGTAAGGCGTTCTACCAGAGACCGAAAACCACCTGACCAGCTAGGCCAGTGGGTGTATTCACAGACAATTTACTATGTGTGAGTTACTGAGATCTATCCGTATCTTTCAGGCATTCTCTTTATTTTTTATTTAGTAGGTAGAAGTAATGCTGGATAGCCCATTTATTCTCACTCTAACACCAAAACATAAATATAAGGGGATAATCTGACATCATTATATAAGTAATTGTAGTTTCAATTTCAGTTGATTTATGCATCTAATTTTTTGCTGGGCAATTTAACTTACTAAGTTCTGCAGTTCTGTTCATTTTTTACTTCTCCCCCATGTTATGAAATAATACTACTGAGGAATGATGGATAAATGGGGGAGGTAGTGGTTCTCCAGGGAGAATCGGGTGGGTTCAAATCCCACTGGGGCTGACATACTATGTCAGTCATGCTAGTACCACTATGGAAGAAAAAGAAAAAAGGGAATACGTAGTAACAGAAAACCATTCTTGTATAGTGTTCATTTCAAAATGAAAGAGGATGAACTTTTAGATGAAATTTTTTAAAATGGTTGCTTTCAATCTAGATATCATTTGTGAATACCTATTATGTATGGATTAATGTTTTTATTTATTTCTGAAGACGCGATGTATAGTACTGATTGATTGGTGAGTATGTTTTTTTTTGCTGCAGGCACACGTTTGTTAAATATCAGGAGACATTTACACTTAAGGAAGGAGTATGTGTCCCAGGTGCTTGTTGGCCATGAGTGGGAGTATGAGTGAGTGAGTGATCGATCAGTGCACAAAACACATGAAGGGGGCGACAACGTCAAGCACCTGGCACCTAATAAAAGCCCTAGGCACTCGTCCTATTGGCTCGGGAAGAACATCTTACTCATTTTGTATAGGCCTATGGTGGCGATCACAATTCAAAAGAATTTAACATTTGAATATTTAGGGTCTTCATGTCTGGTAGGTTATCATTTATGTGTTATTGTGTTGATATATTGAAATACTGGCATGTGGGTTGTGATTCGTTGTGTATCATATTGGTCTTGTTTGTAGTATTGTATATTTAAGTAATTGTTCTGTTCTGCTTTAGTATTGTATATTTAGTTTTTTTTTCTTCTTTTATCTCGCATGTTTTCCTGATGGATAATAAACCCCATGACCTGCGAGTGTTGTATTTGCTTCATTTTATGCAATGCCAGCTCACATAGAGCTAATCTTATTATGCGGAATAATATTTCTTTCTTTTTTCAGAGCAACTTTAACCTTTGACATTTTTGTTAAAAAATGAATAGGGTTCTGGGTTATGGTTATGGTTAAGTGCAAGTCATCCACAAAGTTTGGTAACTGTAGATATTGGAGAACTCGAGCCACTGTGCAAAAACCAGTATTCTTGCTTCAATCAGATTGACCTTGAACTTTAATCTTTTATGTCCAAATTTTATAAGATTCTTACCTACCCCAAGTGAAAGCCATCTAAAAAGTTTGATAACTGTAGCTGTTGCTAGTGACCTTGTCCCTCAATCTTTTGAATATGACATCAAAGCTACTGTACAAAAGTGAAATTGGTAAAGACAGACCTCATAACATAACATACAATGTCTTATGCAGTGCCGGATCAAGGCCTTCCAGGGCCCTAACCACTGAACATATATGATGCCCCCAACACTCCTACAAAAAATGTGAAGCTAAAAAAACCCCACAATATTAAAAGCTAAAAAGATGGGAAAATACCACTGTTGCTGTCAATTTAAATAAAAATACTCGTACATGTAGATTGAAATGGTCATATATATAATTCATTCAATTTTATCATCAACAATTAATTTTTCTTTTGCTTCCATTGGGCTGGTGCACATGCTTAGGGTGCTTAATGGGTATCCGGCACTGGCCTTATGGATGTCAGATAAAATAATTTTATAAGCAAATAGTTCAAGAGAAAACTACTGTTGTATTGAAAGATAATACTAAAGATGAAGCAAGGGTATAGGGCTAGGGTTAACTTAAAAATCTGGATTAATTATACAAATTTTCCAACATATTTAGTAATTAAGTACATCAATGTTTCATTCTTGCTACTGTTGATAATGCAGATACATCGATACATATCAAATAACAAACTTTTGAAAACTTGCCCAGTTACATTTATGTACATGTAGATGAAAAGTGTGAAATCCCACCTTTATCCATATTTGTATTGGTCTTGTCAACTTGGGCATACAATTTACTGGGATCCTCTGTTTGAGCAGCCACTGCTATACCAGTACCATGTCTTGAATCTGAGTCATCATATATTGGATTGTCTACTAATCCTATATTGAAAATTTAAAGAGTTAGGTTGTATTGATGGAAAAAAGGTCAAAACTTACAACTATCCAGAAACACAATGGATATTATATGCAATGATATTTTCAATACTGTTTGAGCTAAGAGCTAACTTTAAAAATATATTCAGGTATGTAACCTTATTGCATCTACCAGTATTTGTTTTTCATTATAAGCTAGATGTGGGTAGAATTTACAGATTTCTTATTTTGCAGCTGGCTTTATTCAATCAAACAAACTTAGATCTCTATATATCAAGTACACAACTATTTTCTTCAGACACATTTTTCTAATAATCTGACACATGTTGCATCATTTAGCTATAGCACTGCTTAAAACTCTACTATCAGATTTGTATACTATATTATGTCCACACGACATGCCACCTCACCCTCTCCCCACTTCAATGGCACCCAAACAATAAAGAGCCCTCTCCCCTCCATAAATTTCAAGATTCTGGAATTACATTTGATTCCAGTGAGCAATGAAAATCAACATCACCTCTTTATAAAATAGTCTTGAATTTTTCCTTTTCCTAGATTTTCCTTAATTCTGGTCTTCCTCAAATTTATCCCAACAAATTCTGAAATCTGATGAAACTAGTTGAAACTTTATCTGTAGGTAACATCAAAATTTATTTTTTGGATTTCTTTTATAAATTCTTTCAGTGAGGAAAGTTGTTTTTAAATAAGCAGAACTGTTTAAACATTATTGAACTGACCAGATCTATGTGACAGGTTTCCTCACTGTTCGAATCATACTGAAATGCTTTTAGAATACCCATTTTAAATTCATAAAACAGGCAAGCTGACAAGACAAAAAGGAGCCGACAAGACAAAACCCATAAAAGCTGTGTCCATGAGATAATGTACACAGCAAACTGCATTCAACTATAGTGAATGGTTCTTGAATTAGCTGTGGTGATTCAAAACTGTTCAAAAAAGGTAAATCATTCTGTTAAATATGGACCTAACAGACAAAACTTTTAAATGCCACATCTGCCTAAATTGCTGACCTTTGGTGGTTACAAGAGATGTATATGGGAAGAATGATGAACTGATGCATTGTGCTATGTTGCTATGGGGTTTAACACCATATTTCAGCACAAGATAGGCCATACATGGCGGCCAGTATAACTGGTGGCGGAAGAGTCTGGGAAAACCTCAGGAAGAACCACCAATGCATAAGAAGCTACTGGCAAGCTTTCTCACGTTCCCACATTGGCTGAGCCCAAGACTCAAACCCATGGAGATGGAGATGAGATGGCAGTGATCCGTAATGGTGTGTACTCTTGACCACTTGGCCATTCAGGGCCCTGATGAACTAATGAAAAATGTGATTACATGTACTACAGAGCCCCTGCATTATGATGGGAAGCCATAAGGAAGAAATTTAATATCACTAGCTCTTAGTAGGAAAACAATGTTTTATTTGCAAAATTGCTTCCTTCCCGGCTGTACATTTTCCGAGGTTATACTTGGAATTTTGACCTAAAACCTTGGATGTCCGAGGTTTTTCCATGGTTTTCCTAGGAAAACCTGGGAAACCTCAGACAATGCTGATATTTTGTCCAAGGATTTATAAGCAAACCTCGGACATTATCACGTACATTTAAACAAGCCTAGGAAATACCTTGGACAAAGCCTTGACTTTGGCTTGGAAAAACCTTGGAAATAAGAACTTAGTCATTTTTTAGCATGGACATAGCTCGGAAATGAAAACTTAGAAAATTTTTAGCTAGGAAATGGACTTGGTTTGTTTTAACTGTGCACTTAAGAGATTTCTCTATATTTATTCTGAACGTATTTTTACAGTTTATTAAAATGAATAATGGTTGTCATTACCATAATAACTAACAAGTCTAGAATTAATTAAAAAATTGACTTAATTAATGTTGATTGATTGATATGGTTTTACAGTGTACCATCTCAGTTCAGGCATCATGGTGCCAAACAGGATCACAGATTTTGGTTTCAAATTTTATTTACATGGAGATAAAAATATGAGATAAAGAACCAAAACCTATATACATGCTGGAATCTCCCAGTTAGAAAAATTCTTAGTATTCATACACTTTTAATTACTTCATACAATCGTCTTATTGTAACACAGTGGTCCCAATTCTAATGCCCTTTAACCACGTAGGACAACTGTAAAAATATATTTTCTTACAACTGAATCTAAAGTAAAGTCTTCAATACTTAAAGGGTCACATGACATATTTCTTAAAATTTGTGTTTGTGTGTTAGTTAAAGGAGTAATAATTTAAAGTACCAGTTTAGAAGGATAATAAACTATTACAGTATTAGTGTAAAAATGTTTTCTGAAAAATTACATTGCATTGTTTATTTTTCACATTAGTTACAAGAATAATAATTATAAATATACAACTGAGTCTGAAAAAAATTGCATGGATGATTGGCATGGCACTATATTTAATTATCATTTTTAATATGACAGCTGATAATAACACAGTTACATTTAAGTTTATTCCCTTTCAAAATGATTTGGGAAGAATGCACCAAACACTTGATTCTGTTTGCAGATAACAAAAAGGGGTTGTACTCTGCTTGTACAACACTGATTCCATCTCTGAAACACATGTAATCCATTTGGGGATTTTAAAAATATTAAACTTTGCAAAGAAAGTTGGCTTTTGATGTTTAAATAACATGAAAAATTACCTCCAAAGTTATTGATGACATAAATTTGAACAATGTTTTCACTCTGAGTTTAAACTGGTGTAAAATCTTTTTTATTTGCAATTAGTTCATATAGAATTCAAATAATCATGAAATGTAGACAAACAATATACTGTAAAATACATTTTCCAAGTAAAAAGGCAACATTTGTAATCCTCATTCAAGCTTTGCAAAGCCACATCTATCCTTTCAGTGATCAAGTAAGAATGTATGTCAATAGTTAAACTGTAGCTAAATTGTGAGTGGTAACGGATCAAGTAAAAAACATAAGCTTGTGTTAGTGTACTTGTAGTTGATAAAGATTTTAATTTATTCACCTAAATTCTAACACCTGAAGATGAACTCTTCCTTCTATGTTTCCTTTGGACACAAATAGTTTCCCAACTGCAAATACATGGCAAGTTTATCTGTGGAGGAGGTATCTCTGAACTTCAATAGTTTCTTCTCTAATTTATTTCTTTTCTTCAAATGCAGTTGTAAATGAATTCTGCTTATTGACCTTGCTTGTCTTAAAAAGACTGATAATGTCTGTGCTTTGCTAAAGTCTCCTTTGTATATATGTTTATGAGACCACCCCACCCCACCCCATGTGTATTTGCTATTGCATTGGTTTTAAAATAAAGGTAGGTAAATATTTTTTTTACATATATATATATATATATATATATATATATATATATATATATATATATATATATATATAATTTACTAAGCACTTCAAGTTCTGTCGGGAATTTTTATTTTTAATATTTTCTTATTTTTAACCCGAGGAAAAAGTGCTAGGGTCGGCAGCTTAAACAGCGACGGTCAGCCAACCGCTTGAACAGCAACGGTCAGCCAACCGGGAACTTTTATTTGTTTGGCCTGATATGGCACTTTCGGTCTACAGACAATCGGAATTTGGGTGATAATTTTATCTTATAGAACAAAATTTAGATAACTGAAGGACCCTATGTAATGCTCATAGCAGGTGCTTATTTACTTACTGCTTTTAAATTTAAAAAATACTTAAGTTGTGGAAAGTTCTGGGAAATATTTCTTTTGCATTCTTCCATTGGTTGCAGAGCATGGAATTATCCAATCACAGCAGCCGATTCATCAATCAATCTTGTACGCGCCATAATAATAAATTTGAAAGTGGTCTGTTGAAAGCAAACTGGTCTGTGAAAACTTGCTTTATAAAGGAGTGGATTCATCAATCGCCATGAACTTGTTTGCGTTATGTATATGATAATCCTATTACCAGAAATGTTCGTAACCTCCTAAATATTGTTCAGCCGAGAAAGGCAATCAAAGATTACAAAGTCTGAGATTTACTCAGTAGTGTCTGCAAGGTTGCCGAGTTTTGGGATTACAGAAGGAATTATTGGAAGGATTGGAGGTAAGTTCGTTTCTTTTTTATTATATTACATTAAATTTGAAAAGATAAGAACATTTATTGGCTCTTGTTTCATAGGCCGGCTGTACACTCTATCAGCTTTTCAGTCGATTGTGTCTGTTTTTTCAGTGGGAATGGGGTTGTTTGGCGAGCTATAAATACTGTAGGATGTCATTTACCCACTAGGCATTGCGCCGTCAGCCGTATTGTTTTTGGACAAACATGTAGGCCTACAGGACACACGGTGCTAATGGTAGGGAAAAATGGGAACCAGCCTGGATATGGGTGAACATTAAATACAGTATATATGGGTTTGGGTGGCCAGGATTGGTTAATAATGTAAGTTATGTTTTAGGTAAAAGAATCTTTTGAGAGCTTATCCTAGTTGTAAATGAAAAAACAAATACAGACATTGTTTTATTGATGGAATTTCAGTCCTTTAACAGTCTTGAGTTTGGAACACTCATTACTAAAATTAGCACCTGACTCTTTGGTGCGGAATTGAAGGCACATGTTTCAAACACATGCAGGTCCAGAAAATGCTGCGGCTCATATCCTTTCCTCTACACAGAAGCTGACATCCAGGTTTCATCTACAGTCCTACCCACTTACATCGACATCACTTATGTCGACAAGCCACCTATTTCGACAAAAAAGCAAAGTCCTGGTCCCTTGGTCTACTATTACTACCAAAATTGTCATGCTTATGTCAACGTCGAGATAAAAAATAAACGTACATGTCGACAGAAGCCCTTGGTCCCAGCTTGAACAAATCCTTTGTTTTCTAATCATTTATGTCGACAAGCTGCCAGTTGCGACCCATACTTTGTTCAACAATTAGTTGATCTTGCCGCCAGGCTTTAATTTTCCCGCCTAATCATTTATGTCAGCAAGCGGCCAGTTCCGAGCTGTACTTTATTCAACGATTAGTTGATCTTGCCGCCAGGCTTTAATGTCGTGGTCGGATAAAAAAAGACAGGCTTTTGTTTGGTCCTATAAAGTTGGCCTCTCATGGCGACTTAAATAAAAGCAATGAAATCTGATCGATTCTTGCATTTTCCAAAGTGATCGGTGATTAAAACAAGTTTATTGTGCTGTGAAAGTTTCCTTTTTAACTTTATTTATATTTACGATGGCTACCAATGGCAGTGTAAAATGCAGATTAAATTTACAGTCTCTGGAAACTAAATATCTGGTTGTTAAGGAAGTTGAGGGTGGGGCATCTCGCAAAGATGTCTGTGAAAAATTTTAAATGTATACCACTTGAGCTGACATTGTTACAATACTGTATTGTAAGAATCATTTTCTTTTAATAACTCATCAGCATGTGCCAATGTATACAATATTATGCCTTCATTAATCATATCAGCCGCATATCTCTTGTTCGCTTTTATGTACTTTTCACGATGACTTCTGTAACTAAATACATGTACTGTTTAAACCAACTTGTCGACAGGTTTTCATTTCCCTGTGAACAGCCCCATCCCCTTGGTAGCCTCAATAAGATGGGAACAGACTGACCAAAATCTAGGCCAATTTAAGTACATGTACTTGAAGCGTGTAAATAACAACTATGCAGCCCACAGTTGTTCGACGCGAGCTTGATGTTAAGAAAAAAACAATAATCTAAAGGAAAAAGTCATACAGAGTGACAAAAATACCTCAGATTACCTCCATGACCCGTTCTGACATTGGACCTTCTCTATCATACTATGTCTCTTATATAGTATGATAGAGAGGGTCCAATGTCAGAACGGGTCATGGAGGTAATCTGAGGTATTTTTGTCACTCTGTATGACTTTTTTCCTTCAGATTATTATTTTTTTCTTAACATCAAGCTCGCGTCGAGCACCTGTGATGCCGACATTGAAAATCATAGTGAATGTTTTTCATATCAGGATGTGACTGATGCAATATTTTATTGTAGATTTTATTACACAAAGGTAACCAAAATGTAATTTGTCAATATACAAGTGTATTTCACACTGGTTTTGTCTTCATGTAATCAAAATTTGCATTGTTTGTTTTCTCAAAGTGTAAATGCTACTCACTGACGACAGGTCACCCCTTACTGACGAATTTATTTAACTTGTATCTTTTTTCAGACCCCCCCCACTTATCTCGACATCCGCCTATGTCGACAATATTTCCTTGGGCCCGAGGATGTCGACATAAACGGGTAGGACTGTATCCTGATAAATATAGGTTTGATCATGGGCACTCAGAAATTTTAAGTTATTGAATTTTTAATATCATGGTGTTTGCATAGGTTTACTATGGGAACTGAATTAGTACCGTGATTCCTACAGCGTTCAGTAAACCTTATTGTTGTTTTCATCTTTATCTCATTGATAGCTTGTGTGTGTTGTTGAAGAGGGATTTTTTAAAAATTTAATTGTCGTGAAAAATGGTATGGAAATTGGACTGCGTGTTCCTGCTTCTATACATTGTTTAATCCTTATAATAATAATAATAAATAATAATAATAATAATAATAATAATAATAATAATAACCATAATAATAATAATAATAATAATAATAATAACCATAATAATAATCATAATAACAATAATATTCTCTTATTATTGTTGTTGTTTTTCTAATTTTATCTCTGTACGATTCAGTTGTAATTCTTTGGAAGTGAATTACAAAAATATAGTACATTTTAATGATAAAAATTATTTAACTATGCCCATTTTGAATAGAGCATAGCAAACTAACCCATTAACATTAGTTGAATTTAGAAGAAAAGAATTAATGGTTTTAATTATTTATTATTGTCATTATTAAACATGAAAATGAAGTCATGTTTAAAATTGTTGAAAGAACAATAGAATCTGAAAAATACTGAATGACTCAAAAATGGATCTTAGAATAACTGTGTACATAATTATTATAATGAATTAAGTCAGAAGAATAGGTTTATGAATAGTGTTAAAGACATGAAAGAATAGAACAGAACATCCATGCGTATATGTTGTTAAGCAGCAAGAAAATCTACAAAGCAATCAATCAGATTCATTACTGCTTCAGTATGCTGATGAAAAGCTATATTACTTTATCCATTATCTTTTAGTACAGTATTTTATAATTTAAATAACTGTACTGGCCTGCCATATTATCATGTGTTTGTCCGAAATTGCAGCTGCATTCTACTTTTAGATACGAGTTAGTGATTCATGACATCACATGATGGCCACTGTTTAACAACTTTATAGACTTTGCAAACCCTGATAGTATATGCCCTTCAGTTTGGGTGGAAATTTGTGCACCATATTAAAATGATTAATGCTCATGCGTGTCATATGTTGATAATATTAAATTCGGCTGAGTACTTAAATTGGATTTCTTTTGTTTGTCTAACTGAAAAGGACATATGGCGTCCATGATACAGATATCATACTCTATTTTACCTGTTGCATACGAATTTGCAAAAATGCAAGCATCAGTGATCTCTTAACTTTATAAAGGATGTCAAGTTACATAATTAAGATGATTATTATTTTTATTTTTAAAGGCCAACATGCCAAACCACATTTTTTTCAGCAATAAACGTGGATATATGTATCGTTTCCCAAGTAATCAATTCCCATCACAAGTAAATGGCATGGAATGTATTGCATATTATTTGAAAAGTTTGCACTTTTTTTTAAAATTAGGGTTAAAACAAGTAAAGATGCGAATCCACAATCACCAAAACCACCAAAAACTGCTAAGATAATAGCAACAAAATAGACCACCAAGATGGCAACACCAAAACAGACTAAGATGGTAATGGCAAAAAAGTCCAAGGTAAGATAAAGATGCAGCAATTTCAAACTTTCTAAAAAGTTTATAAGTAACAAGCATTGTGTCATATCTTTAAGGGTTGATTACAGTACAGTGAAATAATAAGACAGTCATTCTGAATAATTCTTGAAAGGATGCATCAGGATCTTATAAATGATTGAATACATTAGTTTGAACTTGTCAGGCATTGAGCCAAGAACAGAATATAATCTTAACTGTATTTGTTATCAACAATTTAGAATGATGGTCCCAAATTCAAAGAACAGAACATTATAGAAATATAGCATTTTCAGGTTTAATACCTTGTTTTCAGAACTAAAGGATTCCAAACATGATTTGTAAATTTAAGGCTGCCAATAACAGTTATGTTATTTGCATACTGTTTGTTTTATTAATTCATCACATTTGATGTTTTCAACCAATATTTTTTTTTACAGAACTGATCCAAAAGAAATGGCAGAATATCAAAGAGGCGATGATGACAAGAAAATCAATGAAGTGCTAAAACCATCAAGAAACCAATATATAAATGGAAAGATTTCCAAAATTAAATGGACAATTTGGCACTAAAGGAACCTTATGGGAATTCTTGATATTTGGACCTTTTAAAAAATTTATTTGTACATGTTGAACAAATTAAAAATAAAATGTATTCTTATATTCTGTAATATTTGCTTCATTATTGTTGGTCTGATGTTTTATGCCAGGGAGGTGTCCGAGGAATCCTCGGACGATATGTCCTAGGAATCCTTGGACGATATGTCCTCGGAATCCTCGGATGATATGTCCTGGGAATCCTCGGATGACATGTCCGAGGAATTCTCAGAATGCTTGAAAACCATGGACATGTCCGAGGATTCCTAGGAAACCTCGGAGTATTGGTTACAAAAAACCTTGTAAGTCCAAGGTCAGCCTTGGATGTTTGATAATAAAAACCTTGGACATTGGTATAAAATAATTTTGACCTTGGACTATTACCTGGGAAAGTCAGCACCCAATACTCCGAGGTTTTTCCTAGGAACAGTTGTCCAAGGTTTCCTAGGAAACCTTGGAATATGTACAGCCGGGTTCATTTTTCATGTAATCATCCATTCATTGATTTATTTTACTTTAAAGACCACATTCAACGTAATAGATGCACATGCCTTAATAAGCACACATCAAGAGTATAAAGTTAAATATGGCAAAAAAGACATTAACAAGAGAATACCACATAATAATCTGTGATGCTTTGTTTGCTACACCTTTAAATAATATTTTGGGAACAGTGATTTATTCTTTCATTTGCATTTGCAATTTTTAATGTCAGTTGTTTACTTTATGCAATATGTTTTACTCTGAACCACAAAATGCTTAATATGTGAAAACTTTATCCATTTCATTTCCTTGTTCTCACAATAAAAGATGCACTTGCTCTACAGAACTTCTGGTAAGCTGGAGAGCGCAGCATAAGTTGGAAAGAAAAGAATCTGGCAATAACAAAAGGTATATATTACATTCATTAAAATTAGTTTTACCCCTGCAAAACCTACACTTTAATATCTGTAGTACCCCACTGTTGTGGGAGGCCTGATGATACCAAAACTGGCAGAAAAAAAAGAAAAATAAATACAAGGAATACTCACCATCACAGAAACACTGGAGACACTGCAGGATGGCCACATTCTGGGCAATGATGATTGGCCCCAGTGAGAAAATGCCTTCACTTTGATGGGCTAATATATGAAGGAAAAAAGAAGAGAAAGTAGTGGGTGAGTGCCAAAATGTGGCATTCATCACATCCTCCAAAGATGAATGAGTTAGATAGGTCCATGAGGCAGCAATGGCATGAACCTCAAGGGTAATTTTCATGAAAGAGAGGTCACTATCAGCAGGCAAGCTCTCCTGATAGTTAATACAAATTATTTAGAAATGGTGGAAGCTGAAATATCAGCTGAACCTTTAATAGGAAGGAAAATATATTTCCTATCCTTTCTTCTCCTTCTAGAGGCTGCCAAGTAAAAATGTAGAGCCCTAACCAGGCATAAAAGTCTATCTTGGTTATCCTCAACACAAATATGGCTGAGACTGGGGGTCTTAATCAGGAGTGTAACAACTGAAGAAAGCTGTTTATTTTGCAAAAAAAAAAAAAAACATTTGTCAAAAGAGAGAAAATGACTTATAATTCCCATTGGATCTAATACTGCCCTGATCTATGGATAGGGCATGGAGCTCGCCTCATCATCTTGCAGATGCCAACATGAGCAAGAAAACCATTATCCGGATTCTCAAGGAGCTTCACCCAATGGTTATTAAGGGGTTTATTTAGAGAACATTTGACATAAGATAGATTCCATTTAGGCATGAGTGAGATACTGATCTCTGCTACTTGAAATACCTGATCAGGTATACTATGTGAGAATCCTTCCCTATGGCAGGGCCTTTTAAAAACTGTATCATGTTGGAAAAGGCTGATCAATAGCCATAAATAGTAGAAAGTGAGCACTGACTGTATTCAAGAAGAGGAACAGCAAGGATTCATACATTTTCTACTGAACTAATCACAGAAGATTCTCCAACCGGCATCACACACCTTAGACATCGATCCTATACCTTATAGGTTGATCTTCTCAATCACTTGGCAACTTGGCTCTAAAACTTTTCTTTGCAGTAAGAGATTGATTGAGATGACCCAAGCAAGAAGGTGGATACTGTGTGGGCTGTTGTGTAGAAGAAAGCCCCCATGCTGTGACAGAAGGCCCAGCAACTAACGTTAGGTCCTGTGATGGTCCACCAGGTGATCAAGAAGATTGTTGAACCATCTTTGCTGGGGCCATGGATAGGCAATGAAAATGAGTGCCTAACCTTCCGTAGAACCTGTGGGATCATCCTGATGAGTGGGAAGGCAGAAAAAAACAGATATCTTACTAAAGGTGTATACTGCCCAGGCCCTCTGGTCCAAGACTGGGAAATGTAAAAGGGGGGGTATGCTGTTCAGCTTGGTGGCAAAAAAGTCCACCAAAGGCAGTTCCCCAAAGATGGAATATGGACTCTGCTGCAGATTGGTAGAGAGACCATTCTATAAGAACTATCTGCATGTTGGGAATGTGGCCCACTCGCAGGAATATTTCTTATGAAGCTGTCCAGCAAAGTAGGTTCCAAGCCTCCATGCAGAGAGAAAGTGCATGTGTGCCCCCTTGTCTCCTGAGGTATGCTACCACTGACATGTTGTTTGAGGAGACCATCAGACACTGTCACAGTGACCTCTTAGTTGCTGGATGCACTCCTGAAGGCCTAAAATCACTGCTCTCATTTCCAAATTGTTTATTTGGAAGGTAGTTCTTCTGAGACCATGAGCCCTGAAGAACTAGACTCTCCAGCTCCAGATGTATGTTGGGGGGGGGGGGGAATGCATGGGGACTCCAGCCAGAAACTGGAACTGATTTTCCCACCAATTTAGTTGGCGGTGGAAATCCCAACCCAGAGAAATCAGATAATTCAAGAAGTCCCTGTATGATGTCCAAGCCTCTAAACATAGAAACTGGAGCTGACACAAGTGAAGCCTGCCAAAGAGAACCAGGTCTGCTGCAGTGTGAAAGGTCTTCAGCAAAGAGAGAAAAAGATAGATGACATTTCAGTCTGTATTCTCAGCATCTCCAATAGGACAGAAGCTTGAAATAGTCAGTCCAGGGGGACATGGACTAAACCTCTGTATGAGAGAAAATTCATCCCCACCATTGACAAAATCTCAAGACGGACTGAGCTCTGATTTCTCTTTTTGGCAGAAGAACAAGCCTGGTCACTATGGATCAACAGTGAGACAGATCTAGTACGAGGGACTAGACTGTCAATATGGATCAAAAGAAATAAGAAATACTGGAGGATTGAGATACCTAATGACCTGAACTATGCTGCAACTACTCTCAGGACCCTGATAAAACCTCTGGGCTGGAGGTTTTCCCAACTGAGGCTGTGGTGTAACATCCTGAATGGCTGCTTTGTTTAAGGAGGAAAGATCAATAATTATACAAGACTATCCCCTCCCCCCCCCCCTTGGGGAAGCTAAAGAAGCAAGGAATAGAAGGCTGGAGATTGGTATTTTAATACCCTCTCTACTGCACTCTTCTGATAAAGGGAATGGGCTTCTTCCTTTAACAAGGCCAGATTTAACTGCCATAAACAAACAAGAGCAGGGAGATCTGGAACCAAAACTAGTAATGATCTCTTATGAGAGATAGGATCGAGCTATTGACTGTGAGGCAATATCTGTGAAGGGGTTTATTCTGGTGCTAACAGGAACTAAGGGAAGAGTAAAGGTGGAGGCCTTGTGAAATTGTTCCCTGAGCTTTTGCTGCCAAAAGGGAGCTCAGAAATGGGGTTGTTGCTTTGTCTGAGTCGCACAGCTTTAAAGAGCATCGTTGGTGGGCCCTGAGAGTTGCCAGGGTGATTCCGCTTCTTGGCTAGTTTTGAGGAGCCATACAGGGGTGCAAAGGACGGGTATTCATGGTCTGTCAAATCCTGAGTAGCCACAAAAAGGATGAGCTCTCCAAAGAGTCTCAGCCTCCAGGGGGGCAGCCCTCAGATGATTCTTTCCATGCTCCAGTAAGATCCTGGAAGCGTTAGTACCACATCCCTGTGGAGATAGAAAAGCTCTGCTGACAAAGCCATAAACAAGGACTATGCACACCAAGAAGTTGCTGCCATTGCTGCCAACAACAATGGAGATCTATTGGTGATAGAGATTCCTCCTTCATCAGGTTGAACAAGGCTGCTTGATAGGGGTCAGCATGAAAGGCTATGGTCACTAATGACCTAGGCTTTTGTTCTCAGGATTCCAGTGTTTTCACTTTAAGATGAGCCCTGGTCCCCATAGCAAATCTCACTTGAGCTGCTTCAGTATCCAAAGTTGGAATTTTAGTGTTAGAAAGGAGTATGAACCTTGTAGCTAGAAGCAGCTACCAGGAGTTAGGGATGGACAGACCACCTCCATGTTATCTAACAAAAGCTAGACTCTTGGTAAACCTCTGAGAAGGTTCCTTGATTGTAACATAATGTGGAAGGAATAAGAGATCTGGTTGAGTTTGCCTTACAAGGTTTCTCCAAGCTCAAAAGAATTTTGGAATCACCCAAACATAAAAGTCTGGGACATGGATCATTAGGCAAGAGACAGTAAACCTCATTCACCAATGAATCAAATCACTAGGATTCCTTTTCCTCTGCCTCCTTACAGAATTACATTATGATATGAAGACATATCCATTTCCAATATTTTCTCTGTAACAGTATTAATAGTTGCACCTCTGTGGGTTTTTGTGCCAGTTTTATATAATCCTCTTGTTCTTACTCCTTTGATTATTGATGATCCTATGAAAAGAGATCTGTCTTTATTTATGTTGCTGATTTTGACAAGTAGGGGATTCAGATGCATTGCTTGGACTGCAACTTCTTGATTTCCATGACTAGACTGACTTAAAGTTTTGTGACTGCTGTATTTAGTATTTGTATTTAATTTAGCTTCATGCTGTGGCTAATTGGAGATTGTCTTTAGAGCAGTTCCTTCTGTACCTGGATTTGATGTTGAGTGAGACACATTATGGTTAGTGTTTACAGCATGTGCTTTAACTGATTTTTGGCTCTGCCCATCTATTACCTGTAGAAGAGAGTCATCTTGTTTAACTGGTGAGGTTGCATCTGTTTGTGTATAATGATTTTTTTTCTAATAGCTGGCTTCGGTATGGTCTGAGTGTCCTGACAGGCTCTTGTGTTTTGGTTCTTTGACATGTTTGTGTATTGTATTGTCTGGGTTTCCTGGCACACTATTTTTGTACCTGGTTTATCCATTTGAACACTGTGTAGACTCTTTGATTTTAGTGCAGAGAGTTCCTGTTCTAACCCTTCTACTTGGGCCGGAGATTACTTATCATTACTGTGCACTGTATGGAGGTGCAAGTATGGTTATGGGTTTCATGGAACTCAAAGGAATTTGTTGCATCTATCATAAACTGGGGTCCTGGAGTTCCCTCTACACTGATTGCAATCTGGCTTACTTCATGTAAAGCTGTTACTGTTGATTGGATTTTGTGATCTGTGGGCTTCAGGTATGGGTGTTGAAGCCCTTGGCCGAGAGGTAATTAATTTCAGACTGGTGTTATCTACTATTTGCTAACAAGTGTTGATAAAATAATTTACCCATTCTGTATAGTCTGGCCCTTGTATATGAATTTTAC
Organism: Megalonaias nervosa; assembly: GCA_016617855.1. NCBI lineage: Eukaryota > Metazoa > Mollusca > Bivalvia > Unionida > Unionidae > Megalonaias > Megalonaias nervosa. The sequence goes on along the minus strand of JAECUM010007209.1, from coordinate 28,039 downwards.
CAGTTGTTATGTAGAAATTACTGTGGCAGAATCTGCATCCATGGATTTATAGATCAGTCCATTATGTAAGTGTCCCTGCCGGAAGTGTAGATTCTCATCCAAGAATTTCTTGGCTGTTGGAATCTTGTTTGAGTCAACTATGATTGTAATACTCCGGATATTATGTTGAATTTTAAGCAAGCTTGTAAATTAAGAGGAGTCAGCCATGTTTGAGTTTGGTGTTACACATTCTTGGTAAGTTGAATCAATTTCAAGTGAATATTTCTGTTCAGTATTGAGTGTGTCCTTATTCTTTATATTATTTAAGAGATCCTCTTGGGTAAATCCTGAAAATGAATCTGATCTGAAAAGTGAGTAGATCCACTGAGACAGTGAAGAAGTGGCCATGTTTGTTTTACTGTTCTTTTGTGTGAACATGCAAACATGCAAGCCTGTACTTATATCCACAGATTGAGCTAAGTTACCCTGACACTTTATGCACAGCCTAAATTAGTTGCTAGTTGTACTTAGAACTACTATATTTTCTTCTGTACAGCTGTATTCCGAATATTTCAGAGCTGGTTAAGAGTCTCGTACTATGTGGCAGCCAAATTTTTAAAAATATTTATGAAAAACTGTCAACATAACTTAATTTTGATCTAATAGACTAAGAAAAGGGTAATACTCACCACTCTTTCGAAGTTTTCTGTAATCAGAAATACAGTTTTGAAAGGCATATATCACATTTACATTTATTATTTTACAATGTTATGTCATATTTGTAAATAAAAGCAAATTAATCCAACAAGACTACATAAAAAGTATCATAGGGATCAACTGGACCTCAGGTTGAATGTGTGTATCCATTTTTATGACAATCATCTAAATGGCCAAACAAAATTTAAGTTAATGTGTGAATAAGGATTTATAAGACTCTGGACTGGTTCTGAAGATGTGAGAATAACATGAATATGGCTAGATTTCTTATGACAGACAACAGACCATGGATGTGAGGCTATTGTATTTGATCTCATGTTCTTGGATGGTGGATCTGTAAAATTACAAACACTTGCAATGCTCAAAAATTACCAATAATAAAGTCATTCCAAGATATTTTGACAAAGCATCAAACAGTGACATAAGAAATTGTTATTAATTAGTAAATCACTCACACGATTATTCTTATTTCAGGTGTTGCTCTGAAATTGCAATCTTCATTTTGAATGTGTGACAATTTTCTGTGAAATCAATACTGCCAAATGTATTCAAAACAATTTTCTTCTGTTAAGGATATGTATATTGTGTTTAACTTTTGTTCATGACTGTAGATTGTAAGGGTGATTTGTAAACATGTTTACATAGACTTTTGACCTTAGAAAGTGCCAGAAGCAAACTTTTTACCCAATCCTGGTCAAGTTATTGTGTCTTAAGTTGTTATATAAATTTAAAGCCAACAACACTATTAAAAAATCCTACTTTAAGTTCAGTTGTGTTCATATGTAATTTGAGAGGAATCATGTTAAAATTATTCATTGGAATTATAGTGCTCACTGACATATTGGAATAAATTACTATTCTGGAATTATTGTGAATTCATTCAAGGACATTCTGTATTATAACATTATGATACTTCAAGACTGTTGTCACATCAGCTCATCCAAGACTATTGGCACATCAGCACATTTGATACTAAAATTCATTTGGAACACTTTATATTTCTGGACTTGTGATAGAACTTTTAGGATCAACAATTCCTGATTTGGGATTTAATTCACAATATTGTTAATTCCTTTTAAATTTTCACTTTGCATTTTAGGAAAATAAATATTTGTTCAATTTTGCTAAACTTGTTGGTTTTGTTTCTTCTGTTCTTTAGTTTAAGACCATAGAGTCATAACACTTCCCAACAGTATAAAAGTACATTTTTGATTACTCAGTAAGAACAATATTGAACATTTATGCTTTTCTTTCTCCCATTCTGCTTTTTCAATGCTGAAATTGTAAGTGCTTTTGTTTTCAACAATAAATAATGAAGTAAAAGAGAACAAAGATTAATATTAAGTTGATAGAAGAAACTGGAATGAACTTGCAACATGCTGAAAGTCTATGTTTAAAGAGCTATAGAACTAGACATAGAACTCCTAAACCTAGTTCAATACTCTGGAGATGAGTGATCTAAGGCGCTTGTCATCTCCCCTTGGTCCATGTGGGTTTGAGTTTCGGCTTGGTCAATGTGGGTATGTGAAAACGCTTGCAAGAAACTTCACATATGTTAGTGTTTCTTCCCGGGCCCATCCCATGTTCTTTCTCCACTACATATGCTGACCACTATATATAGTCTATCTTGTACTGAAACTGGCATTATCCCCCTCAAAAAGAAACAAACAAAAAAAAAATCCCCCCCCAAACAAAACATACCTAACCATAAGTAAATATAGTGCAGTAATGAACAGCAAGTCCTTTGATAAGTCAAAACATGATCCTAGTATTTGCAGAAGATCCTACAGAATATACAATGGGGCAGATGAAGCAGAATATAAAAAGATCAAAGCATATGTTTCGTGTTATGCAGAATTTGCTCATTTCCTATCATCTTTTTCATTTCCAAATGGGTAGTATAAAACATTAATATTTCAAGATATATCACTTTAAAAAAATGGTATTTGGTACATGTTTTAGATCACCATTACTAGCAAGGGAGCATTTCCTTTAAATTTAAGCTTTAGAAGAAACTGATTGTTTATTTATCTTCTCTGGTTTATTGTCCTTGTCATTTGAGAACCATTTTGGCATATCTAAGGAAGGATCTGTCTTTCGTTGTGGATGCCAGTAATGTCACCATCACTCGCTGAAGAACAACGGCTGTTTTCTTTCATGGACAGTGGTGGCAAAGCAACGCTATCATGGTTGATGATGACCATAGACAGTATTGAAAGTTCAATTGTTGGAACATTTGTATGGCAGATCTCATCACAACATGGAGTTTCAGCACCACGACATATATTTATAGCTTTTCAAGATACCTGATGACAGAATTCTCAAATACGAAATCATGTGGCATTTGACCAACTTGGGGTTAGTGAAGTTTCTTTAAGGATAAATGGACATCAAGAACTGTCTGAAGAAGTGTTGTTGGATTTTGAAAATAATCATGTTGCATGTGATTATCATCGTTTGATGACATTCATGGGGCGTGATCAGAATGTAGATTCAAGGTTGCAAATATCTCAGCGGGATTTCACAACATTATATGAATATCCGATCTATTATTTCTCACTGGAACATTTAGATTTGATCAGACAGTCAGTCGTTGACGTACATTTTTGAGCTCGAGTAAGTGCCCTACCAGCCGGTGTTACTAATTATAGAACAATCTCTGTTATACTCTCAGACAAAACAATGCTACTTGGAGGTGTTGGGGGACGAATGAGATTAATTGATGCCCCAGTCAAAAACATGTAAGTGCTTTCCAAACATGTAATTAAATTGCTCATGATATTATAACGTCATATCATCATGTCAATGTCAGTCCGACTCCAGATCAGATTAAAAAGCTACAATCAGCATAAAAAAAAATTTGGGAATAAAAATATTACTGAAATGAGGACAGATCGCAGGTGGTCCAAATAAACTATCACTGACTGAACGTCAACTCAATCATTTCAATGATGCCAAATGATCAAAGACCGGTGTACGACTTGATCTTTCTGCAGGTGCCATTAAAGATGCAATCAGGACGGGTGGTATATTTCCACTTCTTGCAGCTATGCCAGCATTGATAGCTGCTGCAGCCCCTGCTGCTGCAAAAGCAGCTGCACTTGGTGCTGTTGGAACTGCTGCTGGGATTGCATTAAAGAATGCAACAGGACACGGACTAAAAATTTCCCCAAAAAATCAAGAGGGAAAACGTCTAAGACTGCCAGAAACTCTTAAGTTCATGGTAGGGTCAATCCATGGGGAAAGGTCTAAGACTGCCCGGGACACATCGTTGATACTTCCCATGTCCAATTTTGATTTACCTGATGCTGCTGCACAATTAAATATAAAAAACTTCAGGTGTTTTTATGCATGATCAATTACCAGAACAACCAAACCAAGTTGAAACCAGTATCATTAATCTCGATGGAAGTTCTGGTCCAGGTACTCATCGGGTTGCATACACGATTGATCCATGTGGAATTATTTATTTTGATTCGCATGGACTGGCACCACTGAAGGAATTTTTAAAATATGTTAACGGACTTCAAAACATTCCCGCATGGTATTCAACATTACCAGTACAGACAATAACTGATCCGCCAATATGTGGTTGTGAAGTAATTACTGTGCTCGATGCTGTGTCATCATCAACAACACTGCCTCATAAAGTCGTGCATGATTATACCACCAGACCATATAGCCATCCACCTTTGTTTTAAACTGGTCTTAGTGAACATACAATGGTAGATATTTTCGGAAGATATTGGAGTCTAAAAACTCAAGGTGAATTATCCAAATATGCAACACTTGATAATGTCAAGGACGAGATAGATAATCTTTTATGTCTTGTAGATGTGGATCAAAATGAAGTTGTTGTTTTTCAGGATCAGCAAGGACGATTAAAGACGAGTAATATCCCGTTGACAGATATTATTCTGCAAGTTCCAGATGCAACTGAAAATAACTTAGCGGTATTTACTAAGAATGGTAAAATCAAAAACTCAGAGGAATCAGTCTTAACACTCATGTGAGAAATTGCTGGATGCATCAGAAGAATTGGAGATATTATGTATGGCGATCTCAACATGAGCAGAAATACAACTATCAATGTGAGAGAACTAAAATCAGACGTTAATGTGGCAACAAAACGATATGTAGATAACAACAATGCCACAATCAGAACTGAGATCAATGATTGTTTGTTATCTGCCGGTGATACAATTACCGATTCTCTGAACATGTCTAATAATAAAATTATTAGTCTTAGTGAACCAGAATCAAATGATGACACTGCATCAAAAAAATATGTCGATAGCAACATTTCGACGATGACATCACTGATGACAATCAATGATGGATTGGCCACATTTAGATCTGATTATACTACTCAGGTACAAACCTTTTTGAATTTTCGAAGAAACACAAATAAAACTATTAATGTTTTTTGGGGAAATCCAGCAGTCATCGACATTAAACTCTCCAAAATCAAAAAGATTACCGAGAACATCAAACTCCCCGAAATCAAAAAGTTTACCGACGACATAAAATTTTTTTACTGACAGTGTAGTATATACAGTAGCATCTGGATCAGTATTATGGTCACCCAATACTAGATTCATCAAATATCGCACTAAGGTTACCGGCATATACATATTTTCCGTAGTCCGCACTACAACATTTATAACAGAACTTATAACATCATCCAATAATTTGCAGAGTTTTCCAGTTGGTAGATCTTCTAGACCTGTGTTAGTAGTACTGGATCAAAACGACTTGTAGGTTTTTCTGTGGATCCCAAAAAACAAGACCTTGGCTTGATTTACTATTGGTGTCTTGAATTAGTCGCTAAACTACCATCTACTTAAATTATATAATGAACCAGTCAACTGACTTTGTTGCAGTGCAACATAACAGATACGAACAAGTGTGTTTGTTACAGACCAAACTGAAAAATATAATTGAGGAGTACACAGTAGAACTAAAAAAATACTGCAGACGTATTGTTGTTACAGTATACTGTATATTATGCATCCGCATTTGTCGCTGGAACAGCAACTATAATCAGATCATTGTCAGAGTCATATATAATAGCACCAGCAATGCTGTCAGCATTGGGAATCGGTGTTGCAATTGCAGTCGGTGTTGCTGGTATTCTTAATATCATCGCAAAAAAAAATATCCACATGTGCGGATGATAAATTACACAAGTATACAACATTGCTATCAGCAGCAACACACGCACATATCAAATTATCATCACTGATATCATCAGGTCTCAATGATGGAATAATATCAGATCAGGAATTCACAGAAATGATAAAGGTTTACCACAACCCCTTCGGTTTGGCAACTGGAAACCAAAACCCAACACAGATGGTGTCATTGACAGTCACTTTAATTTAAATCAGGAAGTAAATAATAATATTATCATCAACGATGACATCGCAAGAATTACTACAACGAATCGTCGCTAATACAACACCGCCAACAAGCACGATATCAGCGAGCTCAACCAATCCTGAATTTGATGTTAACTTTCCAACGGCAATTCCAGCTAAAGAAATAGCATTAGCACAATTGCGAGTATATTACAGTTGGCCAAATATTAGATCAAAGTCATTTGGTGGGTTGCCCGCAAACAACTCATTAGTGTTTTCTTATAAAATAAACCCGATGGAACTCCAGATTGGCAGGTTGTTGGTATTCCTATGGGCAGTTATCAGATAGAACAGATCAATAGTGAATTCCAACGCAAAATTAAATCTATCACAGGAAAAGAATCCAAAATCACTATTATGGTTCATGAACCAACATTATCAGCTGTGATAGAAATATCAACACCCAACTACGCCGCAGATATATATCAATCATCGATCAGAACTGTATTAGGATGGCCAGAGGTATCACCTGCTCATCAAGCACCATCAGAACCTAAACGAGCTGATTATGTTTTAGATAAACTCACATTTACAAAATATCCAGAATATAGAAAAACTTACCCATGGAGATGGATGCAGATAGGTGGAACTGAAACAGAACCTACAAAATTTATTTCTGTTGATTTTGATGGTAAAAAATTTCCTACACTATTTTAAAAAGTATCTGATATTGATCGCGAAACCCATAATGCATTTACCGATGAACGGCTTATTGATTCATTCGTGAATGTGATTAAAAGTGAACATCAAACTGCGTTAATGACACTACAACAGTTATTTCAAGATTACGTGCAAGAGTATCCCAACGACAATCTAAAAAGTCAGACCATTGAAATGGTACAGCATCTAAATAGGTTGCATCAGACCTTGAGTTTATTAATCAGGTTATTATTGCATCAGTGGCTACTGATAAGGGTCTCGCAGACGAAAAAATAACCACTCAACAATTATTTGCTACACATTATAAAATAACTGAGGCAGATATACCAAAATTTATTTTACCCGGATTTAAAAAAAATCAGTTAATGATATCATCAATGAATATTTTCCACAAATCATCACCGTATGGAGAAAAATAAACCCTCCGGCGAGTATTCTCAAACTTAACAACGATCCATACGGTGGAGGTTGTCATATATCACCAGGTGTTGCCGCGATCAAATCAACGATCGCACTTAATTTGATGTGTGATGCTGTTGATGGAAGTTATCAAGTAGATCTTGAAAAATCCAGGCAGGCACAGCAAGGATATATCTTATGTTCATTTACCCCTGAAGTACCTCCTGGGTTTTTAATTGTGTCAGTACCTGTTAATCCAGTCTATCTGTGATGTCATAATCCGCTGTTGTCACGGATACATTTTGGACTTACTGACCAGGCTGGACACTTACTTGATTTGAGGAATGAAGTTCTGGCAACATGTTTGAATGTGCGTTCATAGTTACTTTTTGTTGGAATAAAAGAAAGAATAATTCGAGTCAGAATTTAAAAATATCTGAATCTGAATCAGAATTTAAAAAAATAAATATTATAATCCATGTCAGAATACAAAAAATAAATCTGAATCTGATTCAGAATAAATATTATAATCTGAATCGGAATAAAAATAAATATTATAGTCTGAATCTGAATCAGATTTAGAATAAATATTATAATCTGAATATTTCTGACTCTGAATAAATATTATAATCTGAATATTTCTGATTCTGAATAAATATTATAATCTGAATCTGAATCAGAATAAATATTATAATCTGAATAAATCTGAATCAGAATAAAAATAAATATTATAATCTGAATCAGAATCAGAATAAATATTATAATCTAAATCTGAATCAGAATCAGAATAAATATGATAATCTGAATCAGAATAAAAATTTTAAAAATATAATCTGAATGTGATTCAGAATAAATATTATAATCTGTATCAGAATAAAAATATATATTATAATCTGAATCAGAATAATAAATATTATAATCTGAATCAGAATCAGAATAAATATTATAATCTGAATTTGTGTCAGAATAAATATTATAATCTGAATAAAAAATAAAAATATTTCTGAATCAGAATAAAAATAAATATTATAATCTGAATCTGTGTCAGAATAAAAATAAATACAATATTCACTTTCATAATCTCTCTTGATTTTCGACTTTGTCACCGAGTTTACAATGGATCGTTTCATGGTCTGACATAATTTTTTTTAGCTGTCATACACGTGAGCTCATAATCTTTTTTGTTTCATATTCATGTGATAACTCTAATCTAACTTTCTCAATCACATTTGCGAGTGAAATGAATTTTCAAATATCCTCATCATCGACATAAAGTACAGATTGTTTCACGGCTTGTTGAAGTAATTTAATGAATCTATATTCAGCTGCTAGTGTATATCTCCCATCATATTTCCGTTCCTGTAGCATTTCAAAATCATTTGCGATTTTTTCAGGGTCCAATTGTTCAGATAATTCTATATCCTCATCATTTAATTTTTTAATCTCAGAAATAATTGCATTAATATTTTCGCAATTCATTATATAATAAATATTCATTTAAAATAAAATTTTATTATAATATTTGTTTGTTACCCCATCGAAATTGTGATTTATCGGGTAATTGCCCCATCAAAATTATGATTTCAGTCAGATATTCTGGATTTAACGGGAAATTGCCCCATCAAAATTGTGATTTCAGTCAGATTTTCTGGATTTAACGGCTAATTGCCCCATCAAAATTGTGATTTCAGTCGGATTTCAGAAATATTTATTATAATGCAATTTTTTTTTTTGAGAAATATTTATTATAATGAAATTTTATTTTTCGAGAAATTTGGAAGGATTTTATGGATTTAACGGGTAATTGCCCCATCAATTTTATAAATTCAGTAGGATTTCTCGATTTTAAGTACCACTTACCCCATCGATTTTATAAATTTGGCAGGACTTCAGAAATATTTTTATTTTTAAATTTTTATTCTGATTTAGAAATATTTTTATTTTATATTTTTATTCTCATTCAGAGATATTTTTATTCTTATATTTTTATTCTGATTCAGAAATATTTTTGTTCTGATTCAGAAATATTTTTATTTTTATTTTTTTATTCTGATTAATTTGTCAGTCACGGGATTGGAACACCAGACCTCAAGTACACGAATCCGCCACGTTAGCACTGCGCCAAGGATCATCCTTACAGACATATGTTTTGAAACATCAATATGAAGTTACCTAATGAACAATTTCTACAAGCGATCAGTATACTGAATAAATCACAATTGTTGTACAATTGCGTTAACTGCAGTGTGGATTTATTTCAATTTCCAAACACTGTATAAAATATCTGCATTTAATAATCGCATATACATTTATGCTGGATGTCATTCAGGAGTTAAAGTACATGCAGCGCCGATTCACTGTAAACAACAAAATTGCTAGCTAGCTAGCGTGGGAAAGTTGTGACACAGGATACCTGAGATTGGAATGCCGGGTGTGTAGTAGTAGTAGCACCATGGAAGTGGGATTGGACTGTTGCATGACCTACTGAGTGGTGGCTGAACAAGCCATTGAGTGTACATGCAGGTCTACTGTATATACAACTATCCTACCTGGAAGATCTAAAAATAACTTACCTGGATTGCACACAGAGGAGGCATTACAATGTGCATCAAACTTGTGAACGATATACTTCTTGTTTTTCTGAATTTATCAGGGACAAAGTCAGAAGATGAAATATACAAGAAAGAGAGACACACCCTGACTTTGCCAAGGACTGAGTCCCTGACGTATTTTCACAATGATGAAGTCAAGCCGGACAAGAAATACAGTGTGAAAAACAGCAAAAAAAAAAATAATCGCGGCAGTCATATGATATTACGCAGTTACAAGCGGGCAAATGCTTAACAACTCTACCAGAGAGAGCGTTGCTTGACGAAGTTATCTCCCTTCATCTTTGCAAACAACTACAACAAAATTCAAAATTGGATTGTCTGTGTCTGTCTGGAGATACTGAAATGTTATTTTTTGTTTATACTTCTTTGAAAAGGCCGAGTTATATATTTTATCTGCGACACGTTGTACCGAATGCGCATGAATATGAAAATATTTACCAGCTGCATTTATCGATGGGAATTTTTTTCTTTGCCTGTCTCCACGTTTACAGATTTAATTGCCCTGGGAAATTTTTTTGCATTTGCTGGTACCTCCGCGTGGAGAATTCTGACTCTGTGTAATAGCATGTAAATTACATAAAGAATTATTTTTCGGATCTGAATCAATATGATTGGTCACAAGTCCGTCTTTTGATCAATCCAAGAAATCACTCGTACACAAACCCGTGACAAAAATACACTTTTTTCCCCCAGCACAGAACATGAGATAACCTGTATTAATGACAGAACCAACTGTTTTTTTTTAGTCAACAGTGCCTAATTACACCATTATGAGATGCCTCATAATTTTCGATCATGGGATGCTTCACAAATTCATTTTGCTCCATTTATATAATAATATTATTTGTCTAAATTATTATTTTATTGTTGAAGTGAAAATCCGGAGAGATAGTCTTCGTCGTTTTTTATAGGAGATTCTATGCCATCAGCATTATTTTTTTTATCATAATATGGTTTCAGCTCTGCATTTTTTACCACCACCTTTTACACACAGCTGTGTTTCTCCTCTAACCCCAACACCACACTTCAAACACGGTTTTGGTCCTAGACTCTCTCCACAAACACTTTGCATGTGATATCCAGAGTTCATTTGCGCAAACCCTGTTACAAGGAACTGAAGAACCAATCATAAGCCACTTGCATTCATTCTTTGCTTGAATCATTCTATATATATATATATATATATATATATATATATATATATATATATATATGTACATGTATTATTATTGTTTAATACTTTAATGCTTTGCAAATGTTTACACTGCAGCTTTCTCATCATTACATGTAAACAAGAGAGGTTTATATATTCTGCTTTGCTACTGAATCATGGTATGATACAATCTATGTGTAAATTTTGTTTAATTTTTCAGGCTGGGAGAGTCATGTTCTCATGTTGGTGCCCTTATTTTCAAAATAGAAGCTGCAGTTCGCATTCTGCCACTTTGTTGTGTGGACCAATAAAGCATGTGTTATCAGTGTGGTCAACAAAGACCAACAATTTCATTGATAACATGGTGAACAAACTTGAACTTTTCTGCATTGAACACTGCCTGCCAGAATTACTGACACGAAGACAGAGGAAGGCTGAAACAATAGCACAGGCAGCATCAGCCAGTACTTCAGAAGACAATGGAGTCTTCTGCTACTGTAAAAAAACCTGGAATACAGACAATGGAAATGACATGATAGGGTGTGATGGGGCCAATTGCAAGTTTAAGTGGGTGCATTGCACTTGTGCTAAGATTAAACGCCCCCCTAAAGGAACTTGGTACTGCAAAGATTACAAAAGGAGAAAAGGCAAAAAATGGCATTCTATGATTTAATAAAGCAAATGCATTATTTGTCATCTTTATGTCACACTAAAATGCATTTATATAATGAACATTCAAATTTATAAGTATGTGAAAAAAATCTATGTATAAAAGTCACTTTTCATGATTGCAGTTATGGAAATAGGCTTATCACACATTGTTAACAAAGTAGCTCAGTTTGACCATTTAAATATATCATTATGTACATGAAAATTGAAACTTATTCAGCATACTAAAACACAACTGTGACATTGCCTCAAAAAATGTGTCCATTAATAAAAAATTCAAATGACTACATAAACTGAAAGTCTCAGGCTTTTCTTCCCCCTTGCATCAGAAGTAAGAACAATCCCATCACCTAGATTTGTAAGAATGGCACATGTTCTGACAATTTTATCAACACTTGAAAGCATGTCATTATGTGCTTCTAACTTAATTGAATTCACGAACTGAATTAGCAGAGTCCCTTGTAAAATTGAAAATCTTAACTTCACGAGTCCAATCACTCTCTCTATGTGAATTCTAACTGATGATAGTTTTCTAGATTGTTCCACTTCACGGGCAGAAAGCTGTATTTTTTCCCCTTTGTAAATGTTGGCAAGATCAACTCTGCAGAACATTCAGTTGCCATGTCTTCTTGAAGAGTAAAACCCTGTCTGCCAAAATCTGATCCCCATGGTAATGAAATGCTCTGCTGATATACCCTGATTTGCGTGATATTTCAATGTCTGAAACACGTCCTCCCCAGGCCTTCCCAAGGTTGCACTGATCAGCCAAATATTCAAATCTTCGATTTGGTCTCAATTTGACTAATGTAATGAAATACTGTTCTATAGCAGGTACATTTCCTTGTCTCCTTGAAGTAAATTTGGATTCCAAAAACAAAAAGTTTTCTGAAATACTTCCCATTATAAACCTGTGTAGAATTTGCATTTCTCATCATTTTCCCTTACTAGTTTGATTGAAAGCTGCAGTCTTTTCAGCTTTGCCTCAGTGTCTAAAAGTTTTTTACTAACCATGTTTCTTTCAGATCTCAGGTTGTCAATTTCATCCAGGGGGCCCCCGAGTGGCCGAGTGGTCTAAAGCGCTCTTCGTTACGGATCACTACCATCTCACCTCTGTCTGCGTGGGTTCAAGTCTAGGATTCGGCGAATGTGGATATGTGAGAAAGCTAGCTAGTAGCTTCTCGTGGGTCGGTGGTTCTATCCGGGGATTTCCCGGTTTCTCCCTCCACCATTAATACTGGCCGCCATGTATAGCCTATCGTGTGCTGAAAAATGGCGTTAAGCCCCACAACAACAACAACAACAACAACAATTTCATCCATGAGCATTTTCCTTTCTGTCTCTTGTAATGGATGGGTAAATTCAAGCACTTCCTGCTTGTCTTCCACAGGTGTACAATTTACCATTTCATTGGTATCTATGTCATCATTTGCCATCAAAACCTCCACACCTTAAATGTTTAAACTCACACTTTCCCCATTCTCCTGTTTTTCTTCATATTCGATCTTGCGCTTTTTTGAAACATTACTGTCCTCCACCAAACCAAATCTCCTTTTCTGAGCCAAGTTGTATCGATTCAAAGGTTTGGCTCCCTTTAATGATGAGTCGTCAGTCCTCATATAAATGCTGGGGATATAGTCTGGATGATCTGGATCAGAACTGGGTTTTCCTAAAAATTAAAAAAGGTTATTTAGGAATATTAACCATTTAAAATAACTGTTTAACTAGTCCTACATGTTATGAGATAATGTTCAAACTGTAATATCTTCGTAAAGATTTCATAAATTATATTTTTTTCTTTCTTACTAAATTCGTATTAAACACTACGTGTGAAAAGAATTAGGTACTTTAAGTTACATTTAATGACGCTGACATGAACAGTTACTGACTTACATTGAGAATAAAATTGGTGATGATGTGATACAAAATAAATAATGAACATATTCACGCCAAGTTAATTATCGGTATTTCACATTAATATAAGCCATAAACACGCATCATTCTTTCAACTCTCGTTTGCCCATCGAGTTTAATATACCTGAGACAAAATGCTGACTACATATGTAGTCATATTTTGCGGTTGGAATCCATTCAGGTCCATTGGGATTCTGGCGGCCACACACACGTACCCAGTGAACCCTTCTCTCTGGATTCTTTGCTGCATCAGGAAACTTGAAAAATGACAAATTTTCCTTTTGCATATGATGGTTTGTGCACCCACAAACACTGCAAATCTTAGGCATATCTTAACATGTTGTATAACTGTCTCCCACATGTTACTCAAGTCACTAAAACAATATGGTGGTTGTTTTCACCTCGGCGGTCATAACTATGCACTGAAGTGGAAAAGTGCCCGGATTTCCGTCCCAACCTATTCACCAAAAGTAAACCATGGCATCATGGAAACTCACTAACACTTCACTCCATGATGTTAGCTCCTAGTAATTGGCTGATTATTTCAGTCTGAGGAATATCTCCCCAGGACTGACTTCCCATAATCAAACAAGTATTCACAAACATCAAAATATCCTTAGAACACACCACTATAAACAAATGCACAAACTCCAAATTTATTACAGTATCTTCAATTCTTTTGCATCCAATTCAAGGGGAGTAGCTATTTTATTGAAAAATAACTTTCAGTTTACCATACATAGAGTAAAAGTAGATGTAAATGGCAACAAGATAGTTTTAGATATTTTTATTCAAAATTAGGTACATGCTTGTAAGCATTTATGGTCCTAATGTTGACATGCCACATTTCTACAATGAAGTCAAGATATAGAGGACTTTAAAAATGAGCATATAATTATTGGAGGGGACTTCAATATAATTATGAATCAAGCCCTTGATACATATAATTACAACTCACCCAATAATCCTAAGGCAAGAGATGAGGCAATTAATATTTGCACTGAATATTATCTAACTGATATCTGGTGAGAAAGAAATATGGATATAAAATATACTTGGAGAAAGAATAACCCCATCAAGCAGGCACAGTCAGATTTCTTCCTAGTTTCCGAAACTCTTTTCATAATGATAAATGATGCCTCTATAGAACTAGGTTATAGACACACCATTCTTTCTTCCAACTAACCGTTTCTTTTTGAAAAACAGAAAAACACAGAACGGTTTGGAAATTTAACGTCTCTTTTGAAAGACTTATAATGCATAGTGCTTGTCAATGACTCAGTTCAAGGGTGCCAGAACAAATATGTCTCCCACAGCAAATTATAACTTGGAACTAGCTACAGCTTCTGAGATTCAATTCTCCATTAATGACCAATTATTTTTAAAATGCTTTTGGTAGAAACAAGAGGGAAAACTATTTCATATGCTCTGTATAAGAAAAGACAACAAGCTCAACAGGAAGATCAAAATAGAGATGAGATTATTATTTTAGAAGAGGAAAACAATATAAATAATCTACATGAATTAGAAAGGAATAATTTTTCTTTTATGTGCAGATATATTAGCCCATTCGATTTGGAAAAATCCAAATATCAAAGGAATTCAAATAAACAACACAGAATATCTAGTTTTACAGTATGCAGATGACACAACTCTAACCCTGGATGGCTCAGATAAGTCTTTCAAGTCTGCTCTAGATCTTATCTACCAGTATTCTAAATTTTCAAGACTCAGTATAAATATTGAAAAAAACTAAATGTGTATGAATAGGAAGTACAACTGGAAGTATTAAAAGGTACTGCCAAGAATGTCATTTAGATTGGAATACATCTTATTTCATATATCTAGGTATTACATTCTCAACAGAGTTGGATGATATGGTCAAGCTCAATTATGAAAGTAAAATTAGAGAAGTTAAATCTTTACTTTTACAATGGTCAAAAGGATCACTTACCCTACTTGGAAAAATGCTAGTTGTGAAAAGCTTGGCCCTATCTAAGATTACTCACCTATACACATCTACAAAGCAGAGTAACTGAAGGTGTTAATGCAGTGAATTGTTAAAGTAATATTTGTCTCCTAATGTATGTATTGCTATTATTGGGAGATTGATAATAAGAGAAAATAATCATTGCAAATGATAATAGAATCTAAATATTGTCAAATGAGCAAAGAAATAGTTATTGTATAAAACTTGTAATAAGTGACTGTTGAATCTAGAAGTAACATGCATATGTGCATGGGTGTGTGTGTCTACATATGTATGTTTATTTGTGTATAATTGTATGTGTATATGTGTATACATGTAGAAAATGCTTATAATAAATACTCACTCTCTCTCATAGCCAATATTAAAGCCTGGGTTTAGAATCAGAATATAATACTATGTATTAGTGTTAACCAATATTCCATGAAAAGTAATGTGGACTTGTACTGAATTGTGAGGTAGTCACTGGGATGGTTCCCTGACCTACAGCTACCTATATATGGGGAATAATAAACTTTTGAATCCAAATTCACACCTTTATTGAAAATGCAGAGTGGAAAGAAAAGCTCCCCCAATTTATCTCCATGCTTAAAGTATGTACACTAACTTGGCATTACATGGGAAGGTAATGTGTGTATTCAAAATGAATTCTAGCTCCATTCTTAGTCCATGGTGCCCAGTAGCCCTTATGTCATAACTTGAAAACCATTGAGATCCCCTTCCAACAGAGCACTGTACTCGTGACAAGGAGCTTGTGGGTTTGATTCACAATGTCTGATCAGAGTGCAGTGTATTTGCTCTAAGTACATTTGGAAGTGTTCTCTGAGAAAAGCATACTGGGGTATCTTTTCATTCAAAAGCTAACAGTATACATTATACATTTAAAATAAAAAATGCCTGAAAATAATGCATAATGCATGTGATAACATATTAAATGACAAATATTTCTGGTAATTAAATATTGCAATACTGCAAAATGTCAATCTCTATTTAACCAAACGTATCAAACTTCCTTCAAAATATTAATGAATCTCAAATGTGTGTGTTCTTTTGAAACAATTATTCTCTGCAATAAGTTTATAAACTTTACATGGTTTTACAAGAAAAATGTTCTTCAAGAAAATTTAGTTCTTGCACATTAAATATGTAAAGAAATTCTGATGCTTAGGTATATGGCATTGATTGGATGCTTTTTGTTCTTAAGCAAAAAAGGTTTTATTAGTAAATTCCCACATAGCTGTTTTCCTTAGTGAAAACCACTTTATCCACAAAACTGGAATATACCATTAGTATTTTAAATCTCTCAAACTGTTGGCATTTATAAAGTTTCAGAAATAAGATAATGAAACCATTTTCAGTTTAGAGTGTTACATGTTATATTACTATTTCATATTTTTCTTCAGTTTCAATTATATATCACAAATCATAACCCATCATGTTTATTTTTTTGCTATGTTTGCAACTTCTTTTACTGAAAATTATGCATTTTGTATTCTAAGATTATTGTGGTTTTTATGTTTAATTTTTTCTGCAATAGGAAGAACTGCAGAGCCTCACATCTGTGATTTTAAATAATTTTGTCACTGCTTTCCTCCCTTGCTTTACAAAAAAAAAAAAAAAAAAAATCCTGGCAAAGTAACTGCATGTACTCTACTCTAGTTAAAATCACACAGGTCATGTATGCATTCAATATCTATTATTTCAGTAAAAGGTGTCATTTTTCAGAATATGATGGCAATTATTCACTTTATTTGGAACCTCATACATCCATATTCCTTTGGAAGGTCATTATTTACATGCCCTGAGAAGTAACTATAGCAAAATCAATGTTAAAGTACATGGACATTTTAGGATGAAGTCAACCTACAGGTGTGATCCAATACAATCCAGATTGAATGTCACAATTAAAGTTATGAATGTTGATAAACAATTTTACTACCCTATCGTTTGTTTATTTGACTCTACATGCTCTTTTCTTGCCCAAATTAGTACCTGTTCACCATTGTAAAAGTCCTTAGCGATTGATAATTTTCATCTGGAAGTTTCTTGATGGCAGTTAAGATGCTGAGAATTCAATATATATATAGATATATAGATATAGATATATATATATATATATATATATATATATAATCAGGATTGAATAGACTAAAGTTAAATAAGATTAGTATTAAAGTTTAATATAATTTATGTTTAATTTAAGATGAGTGAATGTGCATGCATGTCTTGCTTGACTTTTACTATATGTGTATACATATCAATATGAAGGGGAACGCCGAGTGGCCAAGTGGTCTAAAGCGCTCACCATTCCAGATCACTGTCATCTCACCTCAGTCTGAGTGGATTTGAGTCTCAGGCTCTGCTAACATGGATATGTGAGAAACCTTGCCAGTAGCTTCTCGTGGGTCGGTGGTTCTTCCCAGGGTTTTCCAGGGTTCTTCCTCCACCAGTTATACTGGCCGCTTTGTATAGCTTATCTTGTGCTGAAAAATGGCATTAAGCCCTACAAAAACAACAACAACAACAACAACATCAATATGAAATTACTCGAATGTAATCTCTTCACATTCCATAAGTGCTATGAACAGTCATCAAAGTCGTCCAAGATCTTGAATGATGCATAACCAAATCTGATCGAAATCTAATCAGAAAGAAGGAAGAGAACTAGTTCAGCCAGTCGGGCAAAATCATGTTAATTAATATGCATGAATCATGCTCACACTCTAACTCATCCAAGATCCAGATGATATAATGCATCATAGCAGGTATGAACAGAATCTGTTTAGTGTTCACAATCAGAATCAAAAGCACTCAGTATGTGTGGATATCACTAATATTACTTTTAAATGTAGTGTTTTTTAAGGATGCTTTACTGCTTTAATTTTTTTTTTTTCTTCCTTGAATTTACAACAGTTTGTTTATCCTGTGCGCTTATGGGCAGAATATTATATTATACTGAGTTACCCTCAACAAATAAAGTATAATTGACATTAAAACTGAACTCGTTAAAAATACAAATTATACATGCTTACATGCACTGTCTGATCAAACCCTGATCACTAATATGGCCAATATAGTGTTCACAAGCTCAGCAATCATATGAAAGATCACCTCATTTGTATGGGTGGATCTTGCTAAGATCTCACCAAATCTTAATACAAGCTTCCATATAAAATCTGATCAAAATATAGTCAGAAATATGGCCCCTACCATGCTGATAAACTGAACCTGTCAGATGCTATCACCTGGTCAATATGCATGAATGTCATTTGCACCTGAATTCATCCAATCTCTTTTAACAATATAACTTTACATACCAGGTGTAATCAAAGTCTTATCAGAAATTAAGCCAATATAGTGTTCACAAGCAAATGCTGATAAACAAATTGATGACAAATGATGGAAAACACAAATGGATACAGAGCCAAAACTTAAGATAATAGGTATTTGCTAATGGTTTCCTAATGTGAGGCAATTCTTTATGTAATGCATGTTGCAATGAATCAGTGTAATTTTGTTTGATTTTTTTTTTTTTCATCAGAAAAAGTGAAAACACTCTCAACCAGCAACAAATGATGTATATTCTTATTAACAGTATTTGAGATTTGTTTATTCCTTTCCAACATTTCAGTAAACAGGGTTGCAAGGAAATGATCATTGGCAGACAAGATGATCTCCAAATAACACTTCACTGATAGCTTATATCTGGTATGCAATAAAAGACTGATATTTGTGACTTAGAATTATCTCATTATTGTTTCAGTCTTACACATCCAAACCCCCTCTGGAAAAAGTCTGATGCTTGGAAATAGACACAAGAATGTGACATCGATTCCATATGATCCACTTTCTTGCACTATAATGAACAAAAACCACTGAACTCTGGAAGCATCATCCAAAGGTTCCTAGGGGGGAGGTTGTTTTGAGATCACAAAACAGAAGACAGATTCCATGTATGTATTATTAGGTGATACACTGGTCTCTGCAATTTGAAATACTAGATCAGGTCTGCTAAGTGAGAATCCATCCAGATGGCAACGTCATTAGAAAAATTTAGTGTTGGAACATGCTGTTTGATAGCCCTTTTTAGTAGAAACTTAGCATTGTTTCTCTTCAGTAAGGACTAGAAGAAAATTGGCCACTGTGTTCACAGAGGGACAGCAAGGACTGATCTATTTTCTAATAAAACAATCACAAATGATTCTCAATTTGCCATGATATACCTTAGAAATTGATCTTCTCCTGGGTTGAAAGATTCATTTGGTTCCAAAATTTTTCTTTGCACTGAGATTTTTTTGAGATGTGCCAAGTGTGAGGGTGGAGAATCTGTGGGCTGTTGTGTAGGAGAGAGCCCCTGTGCTGTGACAGAATGTCCCTCCTCTGAGGTAAGGTCCTAGGACAGTCCACCAACAGATCAAGTAGATCAAACCGTGACTGTTAGCACCAGAGAAGGGCAATCAAAATAAATTGGGCCATAGAGTGCCTGACTTTGTGAAGGACCTGTAGAATTATACTGAAGGGTGGGAAGGCATAAGCAAACAAATGATCCCACCCAAGGCTCAAGGCATCCACTGCCCAGGCCCTCAGATCAGAGACTGGGGAAACATACAAGGGAAGCCTGTTGTACAGCTTGATGGCAAACAACTCCATCAAAGGTATTCCCCAGAGATAAAAAAGGAAGTCTGCTACAAGAAAGTATTTTGGAGTCACCAGAACCTGAAGGATTTGGATGCAGATCATTAGGCAAAAGGCAGTAAACCTCATTTACCACATTATCAAATTACTAGGATTCCTCCTCCTCTGCCTCCTTAACCAAAGGTTGAGAAAGGGTAAATAACTTGAAGGGATGGGGTAACACATTACTCTGCTCGAAGTCAAACTCACTGTCTTCAACGATGACAGAAAGGTGATCTTTAATTGAACCAGTGTCCTTCTGTTTAGGGGGAGACTTGGTACAAGGAAAAATTTGATCTGGAGATATGAACTGTTTAAAACAGTGGTTTCTGTTGGTGGTTTAGGATGATTCTCCTATCGCATGCCTTAATCGGGCATCTGTAAGCTGATTCCCAGTCCTTCATGGGATGAATAGGTAGTATGGAGCGGGGTGAGAGGACTCAGCACAATACCTATCTCTGTATTGTATGGGCTCCCAAGACCTATGCCTGGGACCTGGTGACCGGCGCCTGGTGACCTGTGCTGGGTGACAAGTTAATGGGCAAGGACACTGCAGGTTATCCAGATCTGTAGTAAGAGCCATCCTCAAATCTGATAGACTTGAATCTAAGCACTCCTTTCTTCAGGGGACTAGACTGCATTGCCAACAATGGGTCCTTGGACTCAAAGGGTGCTCAACCCACAATCAGGCTTTACTGAGATGTTGGTCAGTAGAGGGTACTGTTTCACCTGAGCTGTAGAGGAGCATTTCTCTGCCATTTTGGACAGGAGAGGATGCTTCTCTTCCCTGAGAGGAGGGCATGACTTGCCTTTGATCTGAGGGTGTTCTTACCCCCTATTCTAGTGGCAAATATATGGTGCTGCTCCTTCTTAGAAGGGCACAACTCAGTCTTTGCCCTAACAGAATGGGGATGGTGCTGCACCACTCTCTCGGAAGGGTGTGACTAATTCTCAACCCATTTATACCTTCCCTTGGGAGGGGGTTCACTATTCCTAGGAGTCTCTAAGGAAACATGGGTAATCTTTCTATGAGAGCCTTGGGTGTCAGAGAAAGAGAACTCAGTAAGCTCTAATGAAGACGAGGAGGACTTCTTCATCACTTGTTAGGTTTCTTCACTCCCATAGGTGAGATCCCATATCTCGTCAGACCAAGCTACAAAATGGACAGCCATCCTTTTACAGAGTGTACAGGATTAACAAATGGGGTGTGTGTCCCAAGAAGAATTCTTGTGGCCATGCTGACCCACACCTTGCTCAGACATTGTTCTTGAAATCAGGATGCTGAAAGAATAATATATAAAATATTTTGAATGCAACAGGTAAAAAAATGGAATAAATCGATACTAATAAAATGTATTCAGCAAAAAGACACCTTACACAAGTGTTTCAGTAATAAAAAATCGTAAAAGGGAAGAAATGCTAAGCTTTAAACTTTCAGGACAGAAAAGCAATAATTAAGTTGGCCTGGCTTTTTTTGCTTTAAAAAGCAAGGGACTATGAAGGACTTAGCAAAAAGCAGTAGGTTACGATTGCTAATATAAGGACAAAATTACTGAAGGCTATCTGAATTAAACATTAGTAGAACCTGAGTTCTTGATAAACGATAAAACTAATAAGGGTGTGTTACCTGCTGACCATGTATAAAATGCCACAATTCATAATATAGGTAAATTAAACATAATGACAGGTAGGCAAGTCCTTAGACGGCAGCATGTAAGGATAGGGAAAGTTGAATAAAATACCTGACTTTGCAGCTTAGAAAATGGTATTTGATTACAAATAAAACAAGCAACTGAAGTACTAACATCCTTAGAAGGAGAAAATAAAATGCCAAGATGTACACCACATATATGGAACAAACCTAAAATAAAGTCTGAAGAGAGCAAAAATCAATCGGGGTATAGTTCTAAAGTTCATGAAGAACATTTTGCACACAAGATAATAATTTGCTCATAACCCAATGTAAGAGGTGGCTAATCTTCTTTATGTAACAATGTTTTCCAAGCATTTCTGATGCATGGCATTCTCACGCAGGGCTGATTCAGTGTTCGAGTAGATTCTCATTCATACTAATAGGAGGACGGAATATCTGTTTGGTATCTCTCATGACACTTTGTGATGCCAATCATTTTGCTGGCCACAGGATACAGCTTTGCGGGCCATATGCGGCCCGTGGGATGCGTGTTTAAGACCCCTGGTTTACATCATTACTGGAATAAATATTCATCACATCTAAGTGATCAACAAACGTGGTTTCCACGACAAACATGCAAAATGTTATTAAGGCCATCTGTTATGACTCTATATGGTCTTAAACTAAGTAACAGAAAAGAGTGAAAACCAACATATAAAATGTAAAATATAATTTATGTTCCTTTAATGCAAACTAAAAAATTAAAACTAACTTACATTATGGTGAATAAAATAATAAATAGTCCTAAAAATTCCACTGAAGTCCGAATGTTCCAAATGAGTTCCAGTGGTATTCCAAATGAAGTTCAAGCTATTATGCTAATGTGCCAATAATCTTGATGTAACACACTGATAATCCAAAATGTCTTTAAATGGATTCATGGTAATTCCAAAATAGTTTCTTAATCCATAGTTTATAAGCAACTTGTGATTCCAATGAATCATTTAAAAAAATAAATCCTCTCAAATAATAAATGAACATAACTGATTCTCTTCAGATATCAAGCTAGGAATATCTAATTCTCAGATAAACATCTCTTATATAAAAAACTAAGATGAAATTCTAAAAACCAAAATGAGATTCCTCTATCATTTCAAAATCACTAACTTGTCAACAAGGTCAATTACTTAACAGCCTGCCAATCAGGAATTAGGTCAGTAATTTGCACTCAGATCTCATCAACATGTTTTCTTGGATTAACAACAGCGCCCATTACTATAGCTACAATGCTACCCAGTTTAACGTGATCATGTGGCCTGTCTAAGCCATTCCAAAATGTCAATGGTAATGGTAAATTTTGATTATGAATTACATTTCAATTTGGAATTTAGCTTCTAAAAATGTGAGGAAAAATCCTGACAGTGAAAGCATATGCAAGAAAAAAATGCCTCATCCACCTTTAACATTCAGTTTCTGATGTAGATTTTCATACTAATGTTGAAATTTCTCTAAATATTAACCAGGTCAAGTGCACACAATTCCCATTAACACCTTGTTTAGAACCTGGAAGGGATTTTGACCAATGTAAACAATAAAACACTAATAAACATAACTGTGAGTCAAAATCCCCTAAGAAGTTAACAGCAAGTATAAGGTTGACTTCCTTCTACCCTCTCTATCCACCTAAACACCCACTCTATAAATTCAAAGGCATTTTGTCTATCATAAGATATTAGTTATTATTACTTGAAAGAATTTAGTTTCAATACTGCTTTTCATATATTTTGATTGGTTCTGGTAAATACTTGTACCACTTGATATGAAAGATGTTTGTGTTGCATACATGGGCTAACTTGTAGAATTTTCAGTGTATGTATGTAATGCTATAAAATCATATCGAGGGTATTTATGATGATACATATGGAATTGAACATGGCTGGTGATACCCAACTCAAACTCCAAGTGTACATGACCAACTATTCAGAAGGAGTAGTAATAACACGATGTTTTGGATGTGGCCACCAGGTAGGCTATACTGGATGTCCAAAGGGTATCATTTTTACCTGGGAACAGCTAGACCTTGGTATTAATCTTAGTATCAATTAATGTGTGTGTGTAGAATTGTAACCCTCTAAGTAGTTTAGTGTGTGTGTGTGTGTGTGTGTGTGTGTGTGTGTGTGTGTGTGATTTGGAATTTTAATGTAGCTTTAAACATTTTTCAGTCATATCACTACGATGTCTGCAGTGTGGCAGTTTAAGATGATGTCTAGCACTGGGGCATCATGCCTCAGACATGTAGCATTATGTCCCTCCCAGTCACATTATCCTGACACCAGGCCGACCAGTCCTAACACTAACCTCTTAATGCTGAGAGCCAAGCGAGGCAGCTGTTAGTACCATTGATGTAAGTCTTTGGTATGACTTGGCTGGGGATCGAACCCATGACCTCCCGCATCTGAAGTGGACGCTCTAACCACTAGGCCACCGGAGCGTTCGAAATGCAAAAAGAAAAGGATGACAGAATTTCAATTTAGATTAAGAGAATTAGAGCTGGAAAGTTTAGGAGGAGTAGTAAAATAAACCATTGTGTTAACTGATGATATATGTCCTCCAACTGTGAATGAATTATGTCAATTTCAGCTTCAGAAAGCTATGTCTGAAGCACATGAGACCATCTGACTTGGCACATTGTACTTGTTAGCTCCAATGGTCCTGCTATTAACAATGGAAATTTGATAATTGTTTCTGATTAAACTGATCTCAACTTTGCAGCTACTTACTATGGTCATTTGAAACACACACACACACACACACACACACACAGACACACACACACGCATTCTTGTAGTTGGTGGATATCGAGGACTTGGGTATGGAACTGCATACCGAGGACTTTTGTTCTGCCAATCTTAATGCGAAAGAAATAAGTTTCCACCAGTAAATTAATAGCAAGTGGTGATGTGTCAAGGGGGGAACAGTATCATCAATTCTAAGGAATATGAAATTTAGCAATGCAAGTGAGGATGCACACGTTTAAACAAATACTCTGTATAATCCATGCAAACTAAGGACACATAACTATCGATCACAACATGGAAACTGTAGATAATGTGACATCATGGACAGCTGTGACTCCCATTATCTTGCTGAATGAAAATGAAGACAAACATTATTAAGCCATACATGAACTGTTCAGAATAAAAGGGTTGGTGCACTCAGACGTAATTGTGGTTCATTTTTTTTCATCTCAGAAATATCTTTAACCGTTTCCAGAATAAAAGGCTGATCACATTATGAGTATCACTTCTCTGATTAAGGCATCAGTCTTTAATTGTTACTTCATACAACATTGTGGCAGGCTGGTGATTCCATACTCTTCATAGATGTGTTTAGATGGAAGCACAGTACTGGTAATGTTAATATGCTCATGTATCAAAACATGTATAGTTATACTGTAAGTGTGCATAAATTGATAATATCAAGAACAATTTGTATATGACAGGAACCTATTCTACTAAATCTTAAACCATCATATAATTCATGAAATCTGAAACTAATTTGCTTTGTTGGTATTATGACTGAATTTGATTTGTTTCACAATAGTTAATATGTATGAAGACTTTTTTGTTAACTTTGACCTAAGAATTTAATGAATGCTTTTACACTGATCGTCTGTACTATTCTTTAAACGAAATACAACAATAATTTTCAAAAATCATGAAGACTATCGACTATGGTATATCATTGTTGAAGAAGATATCTTTATACATATATAATCAAATATCAATACAAAGGATACACATAATTGTTAACCAAAAAGAGACTGCGGACATAATGGACAACGAAGACACATTTACACAGGCAGAAAAAAAATATTAATACAAACTAAGGATGCACACAATTATTGAGAAAACATGTAGAATGAGGACATCTGTAAATCATAGACAAAGAGAACATATTTACACATTTAGTCTAAACGATTAGTATAAACAAGGGACTCACACTACTGACAAAATAACGGAGACTGTGAACATTAGGACATCATGACCAACAAGGACATATTTACACATCTTGTCTGAACAATCGATACAAATCAAGGACACATACTACTGACAAAATCACGGAGACCTTGGACATTGGTACGTCATGGACAACGAGGACATATTCACATTTCTAGTCTGAACTATCAATACAAACTAAGGATGCACATTATTGACAAAATCACTGGGACCATGGACATTGGTACATCATGACCAATGAGGACATGTTAACACATCTAGTCTAGTTTGAACTATCAATTCAAATTAAAGACGTGCACTGCTGACAAAATCACAGAGACTGTGGACATTGGAATGTCATGGACAATGAAGACATATTTACACATCAAGTCTATACTATCAATACAAACTAAGGATGCACACTATTGGCAAAATCACGGCGACCATGGACATTAGTACATCATGACCAACGAGGACATGTTTACACATCTAGTCTAGTCTGAACTATCAATACAAATTAAGGACACACACTATTGACAAAATCACAGAGACCGTGGACATTGGAATGTCATGGGCAACAAAGACGCATTTACACATCTAGTGTTAACTGTCAATGCAAACTAAGGACGCATACTATTGACAATATCATGGAGACTGTGGACATTGGTACCTCATCAACATGGAAGATGCATTCACACGTCTAGTCCGAACACTTACTTGGCATTGCAAGGGTGGGAGGTTATCTGTGCAGTCAGTATAAATACATATAGAATATATGCATCATATGTACCCTATATCAATGATATACCACAAGATGTATAAAGTTTTCATTAAAAGGAAACAAGGCTTGCCAAGTTTCCTTTTAATGAAAAATTTATATAAGTGATATATCATTCATACAGTGTACATACTATACATATAATTTATTTATATGTCATACAAATACACATATTTGCCTTGTGAATGGAGTCAAGACTGAGTACAGGCAATTGTGTATTGACCAAATGAATGAACTTACATCCCTGCAGGGTGTGTCTGCTGCAAAATGTAGTTCTGTGCCTTTTTTGGCTATTCACAATAACTTTTACATATTTATAAGTTGATTGTTTTCTATTTTGAGTTTCTATTTTTATTTACAATGATTAAATCAATATGAGACAGACTTATGATTTATACTGATATGTCAAGCCAAACAAGTGCGCTACAAAAAGAAGCAGCAGGGCGGGTGAACAGACCACTTGTCTGAATCGTCATTTGTTTAAAACATAAGGTTCCTACGAAGGCTGAAAAAACAATGTCAATAACGTTAAACTGAAGCCACTAACTGAGATTATTTCCATACGGTTGAAAACGGATAATAAATCATCTGGGTTAGCTCATTTTTGTTATCCCATCGTTGACTCTTTGTTTTTATTTTATATTGCGTTTCGTTTACTTGCCGGGTCACTCAATATTGGTCGTTCACCCGCCCTGCTGCTATAATTAACCAAAGATTTTATCCAGACCTATACGATATCTAGATCTTGGATCATGTAGATTTATTGTTATAAATCCGAACGGAACAGCTTGTGATTTTGAAAATAAGTTTTTAAATTTAATCATATCCATATCCCCTGAACACCAGGTATAATAAATATTTTGTAAGGTATAATTATCTGCTCCATTAAACACGACTAAAATATTGCAGTTATCTCTGATCACTTTTGGAATTTGTGTATATCGTTGTGTAACATAAATCACGTCAGTATTTTTATGTCTACCTCGAGAAAATATCCGAGCTGGATTTGATTGTTTATCTAACATAATATCGTCATATACTACGAGGTTATTAATAAATCCATCTAGGTCATCTACAGATGGGGCTTCATCAATATCGGTAATAAAGTCAACAACATCATTACCGTCTTCATTCAGCAATTTTGCATTTTCATTAAAATCTTTAAGTACTTCATAACACCGTTGATCATCTACAGATGGTGCTACCAAATATACTTTATCCCACTTGAGCCATCGCATTATCAGATTAAGCAATAATTGTGTTTTGCCTGATCCAGATGGGCCGATTATAATCATTCTGATAGAATTTGGTAACGCTGGATGGTGCTTTACTGGTTCTTGTTTCTGTGTCGCAGAAAAGTCAATTATATTCATATAATAAATAACATGAATTTATATTGCGTTCGATGCAGAGCACCTACCCATACTACTGGATTAACAACAATAACAA
>JAECUM010007208.1:0-95040 GCA_016617855.1 Megalonaias nervosa | reverse complement strand
ATAAGATCATTAACTGATTTCTTTAACTCGGACGAGTTAAATCCGGGAATGATGAATGTTGGTAGCTGTTCTTGCGTAATTCCGAAATATTTAAGAAAAACTGTTGTAAATAAACGATTGATTGGAACACGCTGTTTTGGATCGTCTTCATTAACTATATAAACTTCATAATGTGTTGCTTCAGTTGAGATTACTAATCTTTTCTCTCTGTTAACAAAAACAGCATTCATGAACTCTAGGTCTGAAGCAACTTGATTCAAATGCTGTATCGTTTCAATTATCTGATTTTTTAAATCATCGTTGTAAAAAACATTAATACTTGAAAATAAATTTTGTAGATTATTAAATACACGCTGATGCTCAGATTTAATTGTATTAGCATATGAATTTATTGAATCAATATCAAGTGTTATTATCGAATTTTTTTTTTTACCATCAATGAATTTCGTAAAATAGAATTCTAATCTATCTATATAATGTATAACTCTTTGATCGCCTAAATATTTTTGCCATGGATAAGCCTTTTCTACTTTTCGATATTCTGGAAGTTGTATAAACACCCTTTTATCAGTAATGAAGTCGGATCGCTGTGGTTCTGGTGGTCCCTGATAAGCTGGTGCGACTTCAGGCCATCCTAACACTGATCTGATCGAACTCTGATAAATATCTACGAGTAATCAGGAGAATTTATTTCAATCGCCGCTGATAGTGTTGGTTCATAAACAGTAATCGCTATTTTAGATTCTTTCCCTGTGATAGATTTAATTCTGCGTTGGAATTCATCATTAATCTGTTCTATTTGATAACTGCCCGTTGAAATTCCAACAACCTGCCAATCAGGTGTTCCATCAGGTTTATTCTTATTCGCAAATACCAGTGAATTATTTGCTGGTTGTCCACCAAACGTTTTTGATCTAATATTAGGCCAGCTATGATAAACTCGTAATTGCGCTAATGCTATTTCCTTTACTGGAATTGCAGTTGGAAAATTAACGCTTAATTCAGGATTGGTTGAACTTAATGATATCATAGTAGTTTTTGACGGCGTTGTATTGGCTACGATCTGCTGAAGTAATTGCGACTCTGACATTATTATTATCGTTATTATTTAATTCTCCATCTTTCCGTCACTAGAGAACGCATCGCGTTCCACTATGAACGCTTCATCGTAGGTTTTCATTATCGTTACGAACTCCTCATCGGATATTTTATCATCACCGAGATACGCTGAAATATACGAGCATAATTTAGTGTATGCGGTTGTTGCTGTGTGCAATTTCATCACGTACTCGTTTAGTTTATCATTCGTACACGTAGATATTTTTTTAGAGATAATACTGAAAATACCTGCGCATGTTGTTGCCGTTGAAACTATAATTGTTACAGGCGCTGTCATCGTTATTGTTGATAATAATAATCCAGTTCCAGCAATAACAGCAGAAACCGAGTATACCATTATATCAATAACAACCATACGACGCCGATATTTTTTACCTTTATCGTGTAATCGTCGATGATATTTTTTAGTTTAGTTTGACACTCACATACTTGAGCGTATCTGTGACGTTGAACGTCGATAAATGATTCTTGATTCATTATATTTATTTAAGTAACTAATTCGGGAGTTTCGGCTACAAACTCAATACACCACCAATAATCTGCTGTGGTTAACTTTTTATCATTCGCTATTAGCATAAACGTTTCCTCGACATCTTTATTTAACACTATAGACACAATTCCAGAAAAATCATCGGTTGAATGACGCCATGGAAATGTCACCGGTAAATACATCAACAGTTTTCTTAACATAGTCGTTAACCGATTTACCGGAATCCTGTATTTTACCCTGATCAGTGAAAGTAACGACATTATTAACAACCGCATTTGGAATTCGTACAAGAACATCTAGTAGTTGTATATTACTCGTTTTTAATCGTCCTTGTTTGTCCTGAAAAACGACGACTTCATTTTGATCCACACTTGTTATATTTAATAAATCATCGATTTCATTTCTGAGCTGACCAATGGTTGCATATTTAGATAAATCGAACTTCTGAGTTTTACCTGAGGATCTTCCGTAAATATCTACCATTATATTTACTGATATCAGTTTAAGTGTTATGACGTAGTGTAGTGAACGCGTGTACGACTTTATGAGGCGGTGCTGTTGATTTTGATACAGCATCAAGTATAGCGAGGGTTTCACGGCCGCATATTGGAGGATCAGTTATTTTTTGTGTTGGTAGCATTGAATACCAGATTGGAGCAGTATTATTGCTAACGTAATAAAGAAATTCTTTTGGTGGTGCTAATCCATACGAATCGAAATAAATAATTCCACGTGGATCAATTGCATATGCGACCCAGTGCGTGCCTGGGCCAGAGTTTTTATCGAGATTAATGATACTGGTTTCATGTTGCATTGCAACGGTAGGTAATTGATCGCGCATAAAAACACCTCTGAAATTTTTTATTTTTAATTGCTTAGCAGCATTAAGTAAATCAAAATTGGACATGGGTGTTATTAGTAAACTGTCCCTGGTAATCTTAGGCCTTTTCCGTACCAGTGTGGAGTCCCTGGCAATCTTAGACCCTTTCCGTACCATGAAGGCGGGGTCCCTGGCAATCTTAGACCCCGACCGTATGCTGGGCCTGATAATCTTAGACGGCCCGGCTGTGGTACGTTTGGTGCTCTTAGACGTCTTCCGTGTTGCTTTTGTCGTGATCTTTTTTTTAAATTTTCTGCGTGCATAATTCCTTGACCCTTTGCTTTCTTTAACGCCATTCCAGCAGCTGTTCCAACAGCACCTAGCGCAGCTGCCTTTGCAACAGCTGGGGCTGCAGCTGCTATTAATGCTGGTATTGCTGCAAGAAGCGGAAATATACCACCCGTTTTAGCAATATCTTTGATGGCGCCCGCAGAAAGATTAAGTTTGACGCCTTTATTTGATTTTTAGCGTCGTTGAAGTTTTTAAACTGACGCTCGGTCAACGACAGTTTATTTGCACCGGTCATCTGTTCTCGCTTTAGCGATATTTTTATTCCACAATTATTTTTTGATGCTGATTGCAGCCTTTTAATCTGACCAGGAGTCAGACTCACAGTAACGTGATGATATGACATTATAATTATTATGAACGATCTAATTACATGTTTTCTACTGGAGCATCAATAACTCTCATTCGTCCACCAACACCTTCGAGTAATATCGATTTATCGCTGAGTATAACAGCAATTGCTCTGTAATTAGGAACAGCTGCAGCATCTCTATTAACACGAGCTCGAAAATGAATATCTACAACAGATTGTCTGGTTAAATCTAAATGTTCTAGTGAAAAGTAATAAATCGGATACAGCGTTGTAAAATCTAGCTGCGATATTTGTAAACCAGTATCAACATTTTGATCACGTCCCATGAACGACATAAGACGATGATATGCACGTGCTACATGATTATTTTCAAAATTTAACAAAATATCCTCGGATGGTTCTTGATGTCCATTTATCCTTAATGAAATCTCAGAAACACCGAGTTGGTCAAATATCATGTGACTATGTGTTTGATCGTTTACTCGTACAGCATTTTGAAACGCAATAAATATATGTCGCGGTGCAGAAATACCTTGCTGTGATGCTATCTGCCATGTAAATAAACCATCAATTGCACTCTGAACAGCATCTGTGGTCATAGTCAACCATGACAAAGTTGATTTACCGCCTTGACTCATAAAAGATAACAACCGGTCATCTTCGGATATTGACGGAGTCATCACTGGCATCCACAGGGAAAGTTTTGTAAGAATTACTTTACCAGCATCAGTACCAGCGGGTCGCCATATTGCATCATTATCATCGTCTTTTCGTACAAGTACAACTGTGTGTTTGGCTCCGAAAATGACTTTTCTGACATTTCTACAGAATCCAAAGATATGTGACAGTGGAATTGCACATGAAAATGTTCTTCTTCCACCACGCAACATTGCTTGACGTGCTGCAAATCCTAAGTTGAAATTTGGATTAGAACCATGAACCACCGGCCATATATCAACGTCAAGGGTGTTGGCGACGTTTCTTGGTTGTCTCATATTGTATTGATTGTTATCAGAGTGGTTAGAAGTATCTTTTGAAAACATCATTGATGGACCAGCTGATCTTGAATAATCGTCGCTGTATCTCGCAAGACTAAGTATTGTCGTTGCAACGTCGACGTCTTTCTGGATTGATTCAATATTTTTTCCGTCAATCATGTACGTAGCGTTGTCAAATAATGCCATAATACCATTATTAACAAACCCAACACCAATATTAGCGGCATATGCTACTGGTGCTAAAGGATTAGCGTTATTTATAATTTCACCTTCGACTTCAATAAATGCTTCAGCGGGTAAGAAATATCTACTTGTATCCTGAACCTGTAGTTCGATTCGTCCACGCTGATCTGGAAGTCGTGCGTCGTAAGAATAATACTGATAATCGCGCACAGACTCATCTTTGAGAACTGGTGCATCCATGTCAAACGCGGGGTCAGATACACGCTTAAACATCTTTATTATTATCGTCTTCGTCTAACTCGAAGACCACTTCCTACTATCAGACTAGCGGTTATATTTTTTTCCTTTTCTGACATCGGGATATCAGCTAACTCCGCTAGTTTTTGATTAGCTGCTTGATTTATTATTTTACTGACATTTGCTGGCATCACTTCAGTGCTAGGTAATTTCACAGGTCGAACCGGTCTGCGTATTAATCGTGGTAGTCTATCTTTAATTGCTGAAAACGCTTTGCTAGCGAGATTACCAACAGCGCCTATACCTTTTTCACGAACAACATCAATAGCTTTCATTCCTAACTGCTTTGCAATCGGTATTGCTTTTGGGGCTATTCTTCTAAACAGACCCTGAACAACATCACCTAGTCCATCTCCGTAGGTTGCTCTGTATACAGGTAATCGAGAGTTTATTACCCTGACCATGGTAGGTCCACGTTGAGTACCATGCACGATCATTGTTATTATGAATTGTTTTTATCACTAATTACATACTTAGTCACTATAATAATCATCGGCGATTTCATTAATAAGAGACCGATATACATTAATATCCATGATAACGCCACTAAATAATCGTTTACAAATATCAGCTACTTCATTAATGATTTCTGGGGAATTATTACCAGCTCGTTTTCCTCCGATGAGGATTTCTAGTCGATCGACATCAGCAAGGACATTATTGGGACAAGTAATAAGACCACTTCCTAAACCACTTCCAGTTGCGCCAGGATCGTCTTGAAATTCTTCTTCTTCCTCTTCTCTTGGTTGTTGTGATGATTGAAATCGTTTTTTTTTCTTGTTCTAGTTTTTGCAGTTTTTGTTGTTGTTGTTGTTCTTGTTTTCGTTGTTGTTGTTGTTGTTGTTCTCGTTGTTGTTGTTGTTGTTGTTGTTGTTCTCGTTGATGTTGTTGTTGTTCTCGTTGATATTGTTGTTGTTTTATTATTTGTTGTTGTTGTTCTGGCGGTAATTGTATGAAGGCAATATAATTATCTATTGCATGAATATACTCAATATATTTTGGATCACTATTTCTAGCCTGATCAGTTTTATGGTGTATACGAAATATCCATTTGTACCAATCATCACGACCTACAGATTTATCAGCATATTCAGTTTTTAAATACTGTTTTCGATTACTGAAACTTTTCACAGCAAGTTTAGCTAAATCTCCTGAATTTTCAATTTTTTCAATATAATCAATAGCACCTTCGATAAATTTGTCACTCAACGCAACTCTCTCCCTCGCTTCTTGTTCTTCTGGTTCTCCTGGTTCTTGTATACGACCCTTTATGTCACCTATTTCACCACGAACTTGTTCAATACCTTCAAGAATTTCCGGAACTGGCATCGCAGCAGCTATTTCGGCTGGAAGTTCACGTAAAAATTTTTTTGTCTTTTTTGTTCTTCTTGCTATTTTTTCAGTTCCTTCTGCTATTTTTCCAGTTACTTCAGCGGTTTTCTCCAACACAGGTTGAATACCTTTAGTGGTCTCAGTGATAGGTTTAAATAATTTTTTTGTATCCTCCTCAAATTCAACTTGAGATTCCTGACGCGATTGTAGTTGTTGCTTAACAGAATCACGAACGGGTAGATATTTTTCAATTGCCTCTAGTCGCTCTCGAGCTAATTTAGCTGAGTGTGGTTCTCCAGTACTCATTATTGATAATATCTATATGGCTGTTTAATTTATAGCAGCAGAGAGGGTGAATGACATACGCGTAGTGACCAGATTGTGAAAAAATCTGGTCAATTAAAGAAGTTTTCATTATTAAAGCAAAAACTTCTTTTTTTCAGCCTTCGTAGGAACCCTTAATTTTCAAAAATAAGGTCTCTACAAAGTTGTAGGGTTCACCCTCTCTGCTGCTCCGGGAGAAGACCAAATTGGTTATAAAATATATAAACACCAACCAACAAACATTACACAAGCCATACTTAAACTAGTAAATATGATCTGGTCCATAGATATAATACCCGACAAATAGAAAGAAGCCATTGTAATCCCGGTCCCCAAACCTGGTAAAGACCAGAATATCATCAATTCATACAGACCCATCTCCCTTACGAACAACATATGTAAAATCATGGAAACTATTATCACCAAACGTTTGAAATACCATATGGAAAGTAACCAGCTATTCTCTGAGAACCAGTGCGGGTTCAGAAACAACAGATCCACTACTGATCAACTAATTAGACTAGAAGCAGCCATTAAATTAGCATTTAATAACAAAAGAAAGTCGAATAGAAACCTAATTGCAGTATTCCTCGACCTGGAAAAGGCGTTCGACTTAGTTTGGACCAAAGGCCTCATAACAAAACTTAACAATTACGGGATAACAGGCTGCATATTCAGCTGGATAGAAACCTTTCTAACAGGTCGGAAAATTATTACTAGAGTGGGGGTAAATTACTCTGAAGCACACCCACTGGAAAATAGTACACCTCAAGGAAGTGTGCTCAGTCCCACTCTATTTAACATCATGATAAATGATCTAGACTGGAACTTAACGTCCACTAAAGTAGAAATATCTCAATTCGCTGATGATAGCGGTATCTGTAGATAGGCAACCCCGCAAATCACCAAACTATAGACGACATACAACAGAGTCTTAATAAAATAGGGAGATGGGCTGATAAATGAGGATTCAAAATTTCCCATGAAAAAACCTTAGCAATAATATTCCACCCTAAACGAAATACTAATCTAAAATACCCTACCCTCTACATCCAAAACAATCCTATAAAATATGTCAAGATAGTTAGATTCCTGGGTATGTACTTTGATGAACATCTAAACTGGAGCCAACATATTGAAAACCTTATAAATAGCTGTAATAAGGACCCAAATCTAATGAGAAACCTTAAAGGAACAACATGGGGGTAAAATCAAGGAACACTGATAACCCTATACAGAGCCCTCATTAGGTCAAAACTGGATTAGGATGTCAGGTATATAATTCAGCCAACCACAATCTACTTAAAAAACTGTAGACGATCCAAAGAAAAGCTCTAACCGTCTGCACAGGCACCCTTCCGTCAACATCACTTGACGACCTTCAAGTACTAACAGGAGAGCCCCCACTGCAACTAAGACGACATGAGCTCACATTAAGATATGCAGTACGGGTAACTATTCACCCAAACTCACACCCAACCAGAATAGCAATTGATAAGTGCAACAAACCGTTTAGCAGAAAACTAGTCCCTAACATCCCAAGGGGGAAACTTATTCATGAACTTGGAAAATAATTACCCATCCAAGACTACCAAGCTGAACAAATCGAATACCCGGATTAGGCCCCCAGGACAACTCATAAACCGGAAATAAACACCGAAGCAACCAAATACGGTAATAAATTAGATCAAGAACACCAAATTAAAATAGCTATTACAATGGATATACTTGACTCCTACTCCAGTTTTGTAAAAATCTACACTGACGGATCAAAAACATCAAATCCACCCAGGACAGCAGCAGCCGCAGTAATACCAGAAAGTAATATTGAAACTGGAGCCAGGTTACCGGATCACTGCTCCATATACACTGCAGAGTTCTTGGCTATTGCGGAGGCTCGGAAATGGGTGAAAATAAACAACATAAAAAAAATCTTTAATAATAAGTGACTCGCTCAGTGTCATCACATCCATAAAATCAAACAATTCAAAATTCAGAGAAAATTTCCTACGAAAAACCTACTCAACAACAACAACCATCACGTAGAGTTCATGTGGATACCATCCCACATAGGTATCTTAGGAAACGAAACAGCGGATTTGACAGCAAAACAAAGATTAGAAGACCTTAATCCCACTCCTATTAAATACAGCGTTAATGAAATAAATAGTATTATCAGAACATACATCAGTAACAAATGGCAAGAACAGTGGAACCAAAGCTCCAAAGGACGGGCACTCTACGCTGTCCAAAGAGAGACAGACAGATCTATTAAACCCCCAAAGATAAATACTACAGATCAAAGACTAACAAACAGAATAAACACCGGAAAAAACTAAACTAGCAAATAGTTTCAGTAAACACACTGGACCAAAACCAGCTAACATTAACTGCTTCCACTGTAATACACCAGAAGATTTACATCATATATTCAATATCTGCCATAAATACAAACAAGAAAGATCTATATTAAACCTAGCGCAAAACAAAATTGGCTCCTCAGTTACATACCCTGAATTTTTAAAGAAAGAAAATCCAAACATCATAACTACTTACCAGAACATCATAAAATTTATCTATAATACAGGACTAGCAAATAAAATCTAAACAAAAAACCCACAAATAATACTCAAATAACTGCATGGGTGTCTCTGAAATATCGATGGGGACCTGATTATTCAGCAGAGACTCTCGTACATTCCAAAATATAACCAAAGTAGGTCAAAGTTAGTAAAAAAACCAAAATTAACCCACCTAAATTAATACAAACAATAAGTCAAAATTACTCCAACCTTAGACTCTAAAATCTTATCCGTTTTCCATCTCAAGCTCAAAAAACGAATAACAGTTATATGGATGGATCGGCATTTGGAGCGGGCACACTTGATATGTCGCTTGGGACCCGATTATGCGACAAGGATGCCCGTTATCACCTGACCCGACACCACCCAAAAATCAAATATAACTTATGACTAGGGCCTACAACAAGATAAGCATAATACGCATGTGCGTCTCTGATATGTCGATGGGGACCTGATTACTCAGCAGAGACAATCGTGTAGAATGAAAACCACAGCAAATAGGGTTAATAACACTGTACCAAAATGAGAAACAACACCTAACAACATAAGAACAACTAAATCCGGAAAAACATCAACAGATAAATAGATAACGGAAAGCAAACAACACCTGAAGACAACCGAAACACCACTGCCAAAATACTAATGCAATCTCCCTCAAACCCTCTATCTCTCTCTCATTTAAATTTTTTTTATCTCTCTCTCTCTCTCTCTCTCTCTCTCTCTCTCTCTCTCTCTCTCTATATATATATATATATATATATATATATATCTTCTTTATAACAACCAACTTGTTATATCTCTTCCTGATAACACTCATCTCTATTAAAACTCCTTAAATCCTTACTAACACTGTACTTCTACCACATAACCTAAGTACCAAAGATGACAGCTATTCCATTATAAATGACCTTAAAGCCTAGACATTATAAGGTGGTCCGAGTACCAGGATCATCAGGGCCTGCCACAGAAGTGGCAACGTAAATCAAACACACGAAATACAGTATGACCCCAAATAGAAGCATATAAGTTTATTCAAAGCCTAATGACCATCAGGCCCCGCCACACAAGGTGGCAATAAATTAATTTAAGAACATACACAGTCCCAAAACACGTATAGCCAACCCAAGACCGATAGGCCCTACCAAAGACAAGTATGCTACCTAGGACCTCAACTTAATAGCGCATATAAGGTGGTCTAAGTCCAGGACCATCAGGGCCAGTCACACAATGTGGCAAATACAAAACAAATAACATACTAATGGCTGCCATCGGAGGTACCTCTTTTACTCTAATATAAGACAAAAACAGCACATAGTTTCCAAAATCTTTACAAACCATTTTGGCATTAATTACAATTCAAAAATTCGAGCAAAGACGCAAAACTTTAGACCAGATCCCTGGGGTCCATAAGCACCTGCCGGTGGATTCGAGCCTGCCTGTCGACCTGATCCTCCCTTGCCTCGACCAGACACCACAATTTATCAGCGTGCATTGCACGCATAAATATACCTAACAAAACATGATTGTGTGCCTCAAATCCAAATCACCGATTGGCAAATAGCGGACTGAAACAAGAGTGCGTGATGGGTCTATTCCCACTCTATACAACACTAACATTTAGGTAGCGTGAAACATACTGTTTCGCTACCTGACGGCTAAATTAACTGCTCTCATTGAGTGCATAAACGCCTGGGGGATGAGAGTCTAATTCCTTCCCCAAGGATAAATTTATCATCCTGCTATGCAGGAATAAACCAGTGGTACATGTACAACTGTACGAACACCACTATAATTTAACATCATCATCATCATCAGTCTGGCTACCCGAGCGTTCAATCGTTAACTTCAAAGAAGATGAGCAGAATCACAAAACTATTGGAGCTCCAGATGCATCTTGAATATGCTAGGCGACTCGTGGACGAACTAGCCATGAGGGCAATACAGGAAGAAGCTAGAACTGAAGAGGAGGAAAAGGAAAAGGAGAAGAAAGAAGAAGAGGAAAAGAGAATAATTTTCCGTCACCTTATCATGAGACAGGCCTGTGAGGTCAAACCTACAGTGAGAACACTGCCACTACCACCACCACCACGTCAACCACAGCCACAGCCACAACCACTACCAAGAGCCGCTGTCCCCCAGACAGGAAAATGGGAGGAGGCGCTGTCCTTTAGACAGAAAACTGGAAGGAGGAGTTGGAAAGACAGTGTTAGCCGCAGAGAGAGCAACCACGACAACCACAGCATCCACGGGACTGGCGTAGAAGACAGAGGGAACAAGTCTTCACTATCCCTCAAACTGAGAAATGGGATAGTGAAGCAACTCAAGCCCCCTCTGCACTCTCAAGAACAACACTGAATTGGGAGCAAGATTGGAGTAGGAGATGCGTGTGTGGTGCCCGATCTGGAAGGTGCCAACATTAACCAGGTACATTTGGAGTTAGAAAAAAACAGCCCCTCTCAGGGCTAACCAGATCTCTAGAAAAGAGAAACTGATCAAAGTTGCCAATCGTATAATTATGTGTGTGTGTGTTTGTGTATATATATGTGTGCGCGCGTACGTTTTGTGTTTGTGTGTGTTTGTTTGTTTGTGTATGTTTGTGTGTGTGTGTGTGTGTGTGTGTGTGTTTTCCTTAACAAAAAACCCTTGTCCATGCACAAAATAATAGTGTGTGTGTGTGTGTGTTTGTTTTTCCCTTAAAATACCCTTCTCCTTGTAACAAATTAACTGTTATGTGTGAAAGTAGAGTAGTGTCACTATAAACACCAACACACTTATCTGATGTCATTGTAGGTGATAATGTGTTTTTCAACAAAAACTTCCCTTCTCCATAATGTGTTGATAGAAAGTATTGTGGGTTTTGTTAGTATTAGTTTGTTGTTTTGTATAAAAATTTGTTTTAGGTTAGTACTCATATCACTGAATTGTTTGGTATGTGATATGGGTAGTTGGTGTGAGGGGATGTTTTCCTTCACGTCCGTTTTTGAAGTATATAAACTGTAGCGTTCATCAATCGTGCCATTCAACATTGAATAACAAAATAAATGGCAAGCAATCACGTCAACAAAGTGCAGAAGGTGCACGAAGTAGTGGACGATATAGGGATGGTGGAGGAAATGTTGGTTAGGTTGGATGATGGATGTTATAGTCCTCACAGGAGTACAAATGGAGATAAATAATTTAAGAAAGGCCAAGGAAAGACTTGGAGAGGTTATAAAAGAGGAAAAGGAGGAGAAGGAGGACAAAGAGGGAAAGGAACAAATGAGAGCCTACAATGCTAAGCTTGAAAAAGAAGAGGAGAATGAGAAAAGGAAACAAGAGGAGAAGAAGGAGGAGGAGGAAGAGAATGGGAAGAAGAATATAGAAAAATGTAATGGATAAGATGAGAAGATGGTGGAGAAGAAGAAGAGAGGAGAGAAATTAAAACAAGTTAAACGGCCCTTTTCAGGGCCACTCCATTGCTTCGAAAAGATATCTATTCTCTCTTGCCTAAAATTTTTTTTTAGTCGGTTTTGTAGTTGTTTGTGTGATAGATTTATGTTCATAAATCTATGTTTGTGTAATATGTCTATGTCTCTATGTCTCTAACCCTGTCTCTAACCACGTCTCTATGTCTATGTCTCTATTTGTCCCTAGAGCAACGCGTATTCAGGTCAACCTCTTGCCACACTGTTCCGCCCGATTGAGGTCAGCCCCTTGCAACATTGTTGCCAGTGTCCAGTGACGTCAGCCCTGTTCAATTCATATTGTCCCTATACAATCCCAATCTATTGTCGCTATCCATCTCTATGTTCAACTCCCCTTGTCCCTATACAGTCCCAACCTATGTTAAACTGTCCCTTGTCCCGCTATAGTACCACCCATCTTAAATTGCCCCGCGTTAAATTTCCATTGTCCCTATAGTACAAACTCACTATTTTAACATTTAGGTCCTATTGTCCCTAAGGTATCCCCATTCACTACTCACCATTATAACACTACTGTGGTAATCGTCTTTGAGATTGTGACATGAAATATACAAGTCTAATAATGACTGAACACTATTCTGTCTGATAGGAAACTGTAAGCCTCTTCTGTTGTGATTTTGCTGCTAGCCTTAGCATGACTTTCCTTAAACTTTTTCTACAATAGTTGTTGC
Source organism: Megalonaias nervosa (assembly GCA_016617855.1). Classification (NCBI taxonomy): domain Eukaryota; kingdom Metazoa; phylum Mollusca; class Bivalvia; order Unionida; family Unionidae; genus Megalonaias; species Megalonaias nervosa. Next base: position 82,099 of record JAECUM010007208.1, on the reverse strand, counting down.
ATTTGTGTTCTTTCTTTCTTTCCTCGGCTGCTAGCTCGGCATCATTTGTATGCGATGAATTGATTTGTGTTATTATAATGTTTGTTTATAACATGTTAAGAAAGATTTCACATATCCTTTGATGAAAAATAACAATATGGGCACTGTTCAGGCACATCGACCTATTACATAGGTAAACGTAAGCCACTTTAAATTACTAATTAATTGTCATTAAAACTTATTAAAGGTCACTAAAAGTTCTTTTTGGTATTCACCTTCACTTATTATTGATAGTCACTCAAAGCTACTAAAATCGATATTTTTAAAGAAAAATCTTTATTTTCAACCAATATAAATATATTACCCAAAATCGTTGCCGATACAAATAAAGTTTTCTAAGATGACAAACCACAATATAGACAAATCAAACTGCCTTGTAGAACAAGTTATAAGATAAATTTGCAGACGACTTTTCAAAAAAAAAGATGGATTTATGTTACACAAATCTTGGTAAAATAAACAGAAGGTTGAATGGGAAAGATCAGCAATAACATTCGGAGAAAAAAGGTTCGATGCAAAATGTAGAAATAATGTAAACTTTATTCGATGAGAACTCATTTTAAATTATAAAAATATCCGCAATAAACTAATTTATTAGAAAATCAATTGCTTAAAAATGGCCTTTACAAATGACTTAAAATGCTTATACAGCTGGATTGAAGAATTCTCGCTGTTTCGGAACTAAATCAACCAGCACTATCGGTCACACTATGGCGATAACTTTCACTAGAAGAAGACATTGGAAGAAAACAAATAAATATGTTTATATTCAACTTTATTTAAGGTTACATTACAAAATATTACCGACAGCATCACACAGTGGTATTCAGCATAATGAAAAATATATCGCTGGTTTGATCGATGATCTGTAAAAATAGAGGATATCAATAAATTTGAATATGAATTTCGTGTATCCGCTAATGTGGTCGAAATGGTGGGAGACAAATGCACCGGGCAGTTGAGAGAAGTGAAAACAACATGTTAATGTGTTAAATCCAAAGATTTGGAGCAGTTCTCCCCTGGAGACAGGGAACCTTTGTTACATCATGTCAGTTTTGCTGAAGGAAAATACCAGTATGTTGAAATTAAAGAACTTTCGAAGTTGGTTTCAATCCAGACAAATAGACATGACGGATAAATCTGCCTCGACCTCTCTTTATTCTCCAGAGAAATTAACCAAATGCAATACATTGCGCTTTGTTGTTATAGGCAACACTATGGCGATAACGTCTGAATAACGTTTTCTCGCAAAATTTAAAGTTCATTTTGTAATTTACTGCGACCTTGAAAGTATAATGGTTAAGCCAACATGGGATGTAAACTATGCTTTGGAAAACATACACACACACAAAAAAAAGAAGGAAAGCGAAATCAATGAGGGTTCAGCATGTATCTACTGGAGATATAAGGTGATGCTCTACAGTTTCATATTTTGCATAAGGTTAGAATTTTAAAGAAAAAGAATTTCTCCGGGTTTCTTCACTGGTTATACTTGCTATTTAAAAAAGACCTTGTATATTATAGGTATTGTTCCAAGAACCTTTAATTCCCTTTATTTTGGTGTATGATTGGTGGGTGTAATATGGGCTACAGAGTATATAGTTTGGCATTACTCCAGATGTGTACCTTTCAAAAACCTGCTAGCTCCACTTGGTCATTTTCACTTCCTTGATGTAAATTGTTAAAAAAAAACGAGCCAATAACTTTTTTAATATTTTGCATATTTGGTAATTCATCCATTGCGCTTTCAGAAGCTGGTATTGTCTTGTTGGGCAAAATTCATTTTCCTAATTTTAATAGGTGCTAAAGATAGTGTACTTTCGACTAATTCAGGGTGATTTTTTTAGCAGAAGGAGCAGTCATTTTAATTAGCAGTGTGCCTAGACCATGCACAATTTCCATACGTACAATATCCAAAGAAATGTCAGCCACATTACATCAAAGTAACATAGAGGTATGCCAACCTTCTCTCCACTGTGAATGTTTCAAATGCAAACAACTTCACCTAACATACGTCACTCTCAAAAGTACATAATAACTGGTGAGCGCCCCCTAAACCGATAGCTTACGTAGGTATTGACGCCATTCAAACATTTCACCATTTGAGGAGTCAAATAGCAAAATTAGCGTATGGAAGAATACCAACGGAAAATTTTAATACCTATGGTGTTCACAGGGGAGAGTGAATATTATTTTCAACGCAAAAAACACTTTCCACATACTCTATGCAAATGATCGCGCCATCGAGTAATTAACTTCGCTAACGTGACAATTTTATTCTAAGTACAGATGTCCTGCACACAAGGTATGCAACTTGAATTTGAAATATCAAAAACTTACGTTCTAATACGTAAAATGCCAACATGAACTCGTACCTTGTTCGGTCAGGGCAGTCCTTTGTACATCGTGGAGTTAGATAAAATCCGGATAAAAAGATAATAACCAAACCGAACGATGACGAAAAATATATTTCATTCAGCAAGGATGTCGCTGTCAATACATTCACAAAAGAAGGAGAAGAAATAACAGTTATAAGGACGATTACGTTTGTGGATAGTTTTAAATCAACGAGGCAATTGTTGGAACAATTAGCCAAGAAACTGGCAGATGAACACTTAACATAAATGTTTTTCAAAGCTATACGTTACGTATCTGTGAAAATAAAACATTTACCCACGCATATATATATATATATATATATATATATATATATATATATATATATATATATATATATATATAGAGAGAGAGAGAGAGAGAGACAGAGACAGAGACAGACAGACAGACAGACAGACAGAGAGACAGAGACAGAGAGCAAAATTCAAGGAAGAAGAGTCTATCAAGGGACTATGACGTTGTACTGGCAAAAAGAATTTCAAGGAATTCAAGATATGACCATTTCATTCTTTTAACTGCTTAGTGTTGACACAACGTCTAATATTCTTTGGCGATGAGAAGAATTTCAAGTTAGCTGCTTTGGTGGACATATTGGATGTCAGATTGGCACCATTAGGAACAAGCAGACATTATAAGATGTATTCTGGGTGAAAACCTCATGTTAATAGGCGAGTTAAAGGTGAGTAGTGACATCAAGATTTTCGTGACAGCCGTACGTACGACTGGGTGTACGACTGGCACCATATTAATTTACGACCAGCTAGACGTCATAAAAAGTCTTTTAGTGAAAAACCCTATGCTGATATGACCATTAATTCAAAAGCAGTTGTTACAACACGATTCTCATTTTGGCCATTGTGGTGACCATTTTTGGATGTCTGAGCAGCGCCATTTTCATTTAGCACCAATTTTACATCATAGGAAGTCTTTAATAATAATAACCCTTGCTGATACGACCATCCATTCCGGAGAAGAAGCCATAGGACTCACTGTACTAATTCAGTTCCATAGCAAACCTATGCAAACACCATGATATTAAAAATTCAATAACTTTAAATTTCTGAGTGCCCATGGTTAAGCCTATATCTATCAGTATAGATGAAACCTGGATGTCAGCTTCTGTGTAGAGAAAAGGATATGAGCCGCGGCATTTTCTGGACATACATGTGTATGAAACATGTGCTTTCAATTCCGCACCAAAGAGCCAGGTGATAATTTCAATAATGAGTGTTCCAAACTCAAGACTGTTAAAGGACTGAAATTCCATCAATAAAACAATGTCTCTATTTTTTCAGTTACACCTAATATACGCTCTCAAAAGATTCTTTTGCCTAAAAAAAATAACTTACATTATTAACCAATCCTGGCCAGCCAAACCCATTTATGCTCTATTTTATGTTCACCCATTTCCAGACTGGTTCCCATTTTTCCATACAATTAGTACCGTGTGTCCAATAAAAAAAAATTTAAGATGGCAGCAGTGACAGCCGTATTTGATATGCGAGTGGCACCATTTTAATTTAGGACTAATTAAACATCACCATAAGGCTCCTGGTGGAAATCTCATGTCAATTTGCATTTTTGTTCAGGTGGAGTAGCGATGACAAGATTTTCAAGTTGGCTGTTATGGCATCCAGATGGGATATCAGACCGGCACCATTTTTAGTTACGACCAACTAGTCATCGTAAAAACTTGTTCAGTGGAAACTGATATATACTGATATCAGCATCTATTCAGGGGAAGCAGTGATACAGATTTTCAAGATGACCGCTGTGGTGGCTACATTAGACATAAGATTGGCACACGTTAATTTTAGAACCGACTAGACATTATAAGAAGTCTTGCAATGAAAACCCAATGTTGATATGACCATTCATTCGGTAGAAGTGGCGCTATCAAGATTGTAAAGATTGCTGAGACCATATTAGATGTCTGTGCAACACCATTTTCACTGAGGACCAGACAACATGATTATGAAGGTTAGTGATAACAAATTGTGCTAACAGATGGACGGACGATGTGAGAAAACCATCCTATATGCTCTTCTGATCTGTGACCAGTAGAGCTAAAAGTCGATACGCCTCGTTGGACAAATTTTAATCATCAAAATTCAACTCGAATATTTAAAAACTATTATAAGTATTGTTATGTATATTTAATTTAATTGTTTGTTTGTTGGTTTTAAATTTTTTTATTCCATTACATGTTATTGTAATGTAGCATTTGTACGCTGGTCTTGACCTTGTCCAAAACTGAATTCATTTCTGCTTGACTTGTTCGACCTTTTGTATTTAATTTATGTAAACAACTAATAATAGCTTCATTATTCTCTATGAGTATGAGCTTATTATCAGGGTTATTATTCAGGTAAACAAGAAGGAGTAAATATGTTGACCTGGGTCAGGGTTTGGAAGATTCCTAAGTGAACTTTATAAGTTATTGTGTTGTAAATAAACAAGGCTCATTAGATCATTCTAGAAGGTTATTTTCCATTAGGTAATGGTTGCTTTTAGAAAATGCTAATTGTGACCTGAGGTCAAGCGGAGAACTATATAATCTTGTGACTGTGAGGATTTTACCAGTCGTGCCTTAACATCTAACACCTTCAAGTTATATTATTTTGTGACCATTTGGGCTGAATTTTATTTTCTTTAAATTATTGAATTCAAGTGATTATTTTCTCTGGAAATACAAACGTGCTCTGATAAAATTCTTGGATAAAGACATCATTGGAATTTAATTCGTAGGCTATAACAGACACGTCATCACCTTCAGTTTTGGATCTCTTTGGGACTTGAACTGAATTTTATTCAGGACTTTTTAGTATTAGGTCTTGTGTCTATAATTCTTGGATTATTTTGGGATTTAATTCGCAATACCGTAAGTTCTTTTTTCTCATTTTCATTTATACATGCCCGTAAAAGATGCGAAACTAATGAACAGTTTCGATAGGTGGAAGAAACTTTGTAACATTAGAAAAGAAGGTGAAACTGGATATATTTTAGAGGTTTAATAAGAAGTACCAACTCATTTCCATGATTGTTTCAATGATTACGTGTTAGCATATAAAAGTGTAACGAGAACATCCCGTGACCACATGTAAATTTTTAAATCCCCACATTCACGCACAGGGGTACAAGAACACATAGAAACCTCTTGCAAGTTTTATATTAGTTAGTCTGAGGATACCTTTTGCACTTTCTGTGCAAGAGTTGTTGCCATGCAGCCTCATCGCACCAACTCCCTTACACGACTGTTATAATTAAAACTTTACAAGTGGCATCGCGCTCTCATACACATGTGAAGATTTACAGCTGCATAAAATTACATCTGATTTAATATGGTTGGAAGGCCAAAAATTGAAATGTCACTATGGTCCATCAATAAAATAGGACTATAATTAAGTTCCCATCAAGTATGAATTTTGGTAGATAATGAGTTTCGATTTTTAATGCTCTCGTATCGCAATTTCACTAGCAGTGACAAGTGCAATATTCCCGTAGTCCAAATGAAAAAGTGGTCTGGGAATTCCATATCCATACTGCTAAAAGACAGGTTAACCAGTACACAGCAAAGTAAATTCATTCAAAATAGATGGCAAATGTTTATATGTTTAATTGCAAAATATTTTAATAAGTGTCGCAATGAACGTTTCATTTATTTAAAAACAGATAGGGTTTTTGTTCATTTATGTACTGTGAATGTGTACTGTACCTTATATGGTGTAGAAGGAGACTGTTTCTGGCATATCGGGTGGTAAATTTGTGACAATAACGATAAAATAAAGTGGCAACTGCCCTGTGTTACAGAGTAGATGTTGTGTATAAAACGTCCAAAAATAGTACGTGTCCATGAAGTCTCAGCTTCTGTATTATTCTTTAATGTGGTACGAGGTCACAAAAGGAGGGAACACCCTGTAGCCCTGTGACGATATTCCTTTTGAGAAAACCTTGGTTGTTTTAAAAGAGTGTGGTGTATAGATTTAAAAAAAAATGTTTTTTTATCTTTGTATTCTAAGGGCTGTACCCTTTTTTGTCTCGATCTTTTTTGCATGCCTTTTGGGTGACAACTAAACTTACTCGACATTGAAGCCTGGATTGCTTTCACGTGTCGCTAAACCCTAACCATACATACATACATACATACATACATACATACATACATACATACTCTATGAACTGCGGAAACTAATTCAAACATTACAATCGTGAATCACAAATAACGGAGAGTTTCTGGCACACATGATGGTACATATATATATATATATATATATATATATATATATATATATATATATATATATATATATATATATATATATTGACTGAGTGATTATTGCATACTCGGCTTCACTTCTGGACACCAGGGAAATTGATTTTCCCACAAAAAGCAGGCACAGTTTTAGTGTTTTGCTCTTTGTCTGGTTCATAAAGTGATTTAACTATTGCTAGAGTGTAGGGTAAAAACGTGACGATGGAAATAGAAAGAAAAATTGAAACACAACCAAGTTCTAAATGTTTCTAATGAATATGTATATTTTCACAATCTAGGTTCTGACCTAAAAAAAAATAATTTTAGTGATAAATGTCTGAGTTTTGCTCCTTCTAAAAATTTTGTTACTATATTTAACATTCCTGCCACATTGTCCTGTATACCTGTACTGAATTCTCATTGACTCGCCATAATCATCGTTTTGTATCACTGACTAATGACAGTATTTACCAACATTTTATCGATAAGGAAAGAATGATATTAATAGCACTATGCTAATATTGAGTTACTGATTTAGCATCGACTCTTTCCTCTTTAAAAGATTAAGATTGATGAGAATTTACAACATGATATTTATGTTCATATGACAGATGTATATTCCATTCGATGCTCGTGATATTTCCAGTGATTTACTTATATTACATTCGATGCTCGTGATGTTTCCAGTGATTTACTTATATTCCATTCGATGCTCGTGATATTTCCAGTGATTTACTTATATTACATTCGATGCTCGTGATATTTCCAGTGATTTACTTATATTATGTACGATGCTCGTGCTATATCCCGTGATTTACTTATATTATGAAAGATGCTCGTAATATATCCCCTGATTTACTTATATTACGAAACGCCTGCCCTGGTAAAGGCAAAACCAAAACATAAAACAAACAAAATATTAAAGTAACTTTTCCATGACTGATATGACTGTGTTCCGTAAATATTACTGCGCCCTTTCCATACTTTTTCAAATACTGCAATACTATTTTCCATAACAATATTTCCTCGCCACATGTTGACTACCACGTGGTAACACAATAGAAATAATAGATAGAACGTTAACTGTTTAACAAACACTGTTCATTTCTGTCCTCCCACCACCACCACCACCACAAAAAAGAAAAAATTTTCTTATTTATTTTTTTCCTATTCTTTAATGTCTAGGTCTCGTTTGAAAAATCGCACCATGCAAACACAAGAACACATGGTTGTACTTGAGTTGTATAACAGTACCGATAACATCACGCTAATTCTGAAATAATGGCTACTCTATGACTATTCATAGTGAAATTATTAACAATCGAAATTTCGTGCTAGCGACGTTTCGTGATGAATGCCGTGAGAAAGCCAAACTTGGCAAACCTACACGATTGATCTGAGAACTACAATACAATCTATTTATGAATCCCAATTTCCAAGAATCTCTCCAGTTTTAAAAATCGCATATCCAAAGAACTTAGTCAAAATATTTCTCATATCATCCCGAATTACATAATAAGCACATCACTTTGATCCTGAATACCTTTATACATGTCAAAAGACAGACACAAATGCTTCCTACAGTTGAGCTCAGTTGTCCGACAGACAACTCTTGAAAGCGTAACTTTAACAATACTATTATGGCATTTCGAACATGTAACGAGCAACCTCCTTTCTTCTGGTAGGTTTCACACTCTCCGTAAAGGTCAAGAAAAAAAAAAACCATTCATACTTCACATACAAAGTGTTATCTTCTATGCACTTCTCACATGCTCGTTTCACTGATTTCACGTCGCCTGCGTTCAACTGTACTCTCGCGTTTTCCAACAAAGTACCGTAGAATACCATGCAATAACACACTGAGGGATTCCGGTTCTCTTTCGTAAGCATGCATAACAGAGACCATAGACAAAACGTACAATACAACCGAACTGTACGGTATGTGTCTCACCAGCCCAGCCTCCTTAGCCCAGAGGTACACAGCGTATAGTGAATGAGGGATGAGGAATAGCGCCAATTCTTTACGTCTGCTGGCACGTTCAAATAAGACACCAAGGCCAGCAATAAACCCAGCTATGGCAGGAATGTACCCAGGCAGTGGTGGCGGCCGATGTTGTACATTACGGAGAAGACAGATTACGTATTTCGCCAGCATCACCATAGTTGCAAGAAAAGTGGTTGACATAACGATGTTTTGAATCAAAGATTTCAAGACCTTCATTGGCCTGGAATAAAAAGGAAATCATGTAACCGCAGTTAGTGTAGATAAAGTTATTACACCATTAGCTAAAAACTATGAGTTGCAATGGAAAGCTGGTGTTATATGTTTCTCATCCCATCTTTTTATATTCCTTAAGTGAATGCAATATATATATATATATATATATATATATGTGTGTGTGTGTGTGTGTGTGTGTGTGTGTGTGTGTGTGTGTGTGTGTGTGTGTGTGTGACATTGTGTAAAAGATTTGACGTAATTTGTCCAATGAAACTTCTAAAGAACATTCACGTATAATTTGAGTTGTTTGGGTTGTGAACGAGAGAGAGAGAGAGAGAGAGAGAGAGAGAGAGAGAGAGAGAGAGAGAGAGATTACTTTTGCCAGACGAGTTTCTGTCGGAACACTAAGACTGGTGTGACATGAATTGGAAGGTAGAGCTTAGCAAATGCAGGAAAACTCCGCAAAAAGTCTTTTATAGCGTGCATAGTACAAGTGTCCTTGTGTAAGCCGACCTCATTGCACGTGACGAAGTGATCGTTTGTTGCCCTGAATAAACTATGTAGTTTCTTGTCAGTGTAGTCCCTGGACCACTTTAAAACTGATCTATAGTAGCCCTCAAATAGATACTGAGGTTTTAGAGCATTGCAGTAGACCAAGAGCGAACAACAAGCGCAGAAGAATAAAGTGTCCGTGTGTGGAATAAAGGGTATCTTCTCCCTCTTGACCAGAGTAGCAAGGAGTGCTCCAATTGCCCGTGCGATGGCAAAGAGACAGACGACCCTTCGTCGCGTGGGTTCCTCAACAACTATAGACAATCCAGCCAGACCACCCGCGATCCCGCTGTTCCAGTCATCCTGTCGGTAGAAAAATTCTTAAGAGCAGGCGTTGCTTTAATTTATTTGTACAAATCCTATATACGATGTAATAAGTATATATTAGAAGGCATGTATGTCAGACCCAGTCTAAAGTCGTATTTGGAACTGAGGACTAATAGGTGTCCAGATAAGCTACCCAATACCAAATAAAAGACTACGAATTTTCGGATATAATCGCACCTGGAAATTGAATAGATGCTCTTATCAGGGCTAAACATATTTACTACACAGATTTCAGAAGAAATTAGAAGATATAATTGGCATTCTCGCCCTAAAATAAATCTGGATTCAGCGGTTGATAAGGTTCTGCAATCGGGCTCATCAGATCTATTTTTTTTAAATCGACATCAACACGGCCTCTGACCACTCTTGAGCATGTTGCAAAGCTATTTCGATAAAACTTTGATGGAGGTTTTCAGGTTGTGCAGACGAGGGATCACGAATATAAACGTGAGAGTAAGTTGTCCAATTTCATGCTTCACGAGAAAGAACGACGCGAATTCAAATTTCCCATACACTTCGTGGATATCCCAAACAAAACATTAAGGGGTAAAATGACCTTTTCTATCTCTAAATCCTGGTACGTGAAAAAAGAGATTTGCGTTTTCGTCAGACAAATCTGTTTCGTCGACACTCGAGATCGCTCTTCTCCATAATCTTAAATGTCCGTCTCACTGTTTTATCGACATAGCATTGTACTGTGCAGGAGAGGTTGATTTTATTGGCATAGCATTGTACTGTGCGTCAAAGGTTGGCGACATAGCATAGTATTGTGCAGGAGAGGTTGGTTTTATCGACATAGCATTGTACTGTGCATCAGAGGTTGGCGACATAGCATTGAACTGTGCAGGAGAGGTTCGTTTTATCGACATAGCATTGTACTGTGCATCAGAGGTTGGCGACATAGCATTGTACTGTGCAGGAGAGGTTGGTTTTATCGACATAGCATTGTACTGTGCATCAAAGGTTGGCGACATAGCATAGTACTATGCAGGAGAGGTTGATTTTATCGACATATCATTGTACTGTGCATCAGAGGTTGGCGATATAGCATTGTACTGTGCAGGAGAGGTTGGTTTTATCGACATAGCATTGTACAGTGCATCAAAGGTTGGCGACATAGCATAGTACTATGCAGGAGAGGTTGGTTTTATTGACATAGCATTGTACTGTGCATCAGAGGTTGGCGACATAGCATAGTACTGTGTAGGAGAGGTTGGTTTTATCGACATAGCATTGTACTGTGCAGCGAGGTTGGTTTTATCGACATAACATTGTACAGTGCATCAAAGGTTGGTGGCATAGCATAGTACTGTGCAGGAGAGGTTGCTTTAATCGATAGAGCATTGTTGAGTGCATCAAAGAGAGTGGTGGCCGCCTGGCCTTGATTTGCAGTCAGCACTACATCTACAACACGTTCAGTTTGTACATTCGGAACTGAAACGTCATAAATTTGGTTTGAATTAACTAGGGGAGGGTGTAGCATAATTTATTTAAACTGATTCTTTTATATTCTTTCATATGGCAGAAACAAATATAAATCTAAATATGCTTTATAAAAACTCCTTCCCAAAAACCCAGATCCAAGTGCATGTTAAGTTCTTTATAAGAGTCATCCTAACATTCACAAAATCGTCTTAAATTCTATAATTTATCTTTTAATAACCCATTCAATGCTTTTTCATTCTCCAATGTAGCAAACATTAAAGCCTCGTGACATTATTCAGGAAAATCCAAGATGAATACCTATGTTGGTTGCATTGGAAATAATTTTTTTAAATTATAGTCGCAACTCTGATCTTCACCATGGAAGCCCAATAACATCGCCGTCATTGTATCGTCGATACTTTGTATTATCTGATTGACAAAATTCCAGTTTAAACAAGAGTCCCTGGAAGGTATTGTTGCTCTACTGGTTGTTTAAGTATTGAAACCATCTCTGACGTTCTTTAGTAGATCCAACATACAAAATTTGCTACGAAAACTATGCGCGTTTATGTTACATTGCTTGCGCGGAAGTACAGTTAAATACCTAATTCATGACCTTTGACCTTAAAATCATCGTCAGATTCTTATCAACTTGTTTATTGGAATAAAACTGATAACAAAGCCTCATTAAAATTGATTTGCACAAGTAAGCTATGCACCATTTTCATTAAGAACCAATTAAATATTGCAAAAAGTGTTTCAATGAAAACTCTATATCAATGCTATCATCCAAGGAAGAGAAATAGTAATAACAAGATTTTCGAAATGACTATGGTGCCATGTTGGAGGCCAGATGGGCACCATTTTCATAACAACTATTTACATATTGCTGTAGTGTTTAGTAAGAATGCAATTTCGACACGACAGCCCATTCAAGAAAGTAACCATATAACTATTTTCAGGTTGGCCATCAAGACAATCATTTTGGAGGTTGTTAGCATCCTTTTAATAGAGAATGATCGTTGTAAGAAAAAAGCATAAATAAATAAATGCAAGTTTCGAAAAGGCCATCTGTTCTGGAGAAGAAGTTTTTGGGAGGTCATATTGATATCATTTCCATTTAGGACCAGCTAAATATGTGACTACTATTGTAGTGAAAACCACATATCATTATTACCACTCTGTACAGACGAATAGTAATAACAAATATTTTCAAGACCTCATCATGGCCATCATGTTGGAGGTCGGAGTAGCTACAGGAAGATTCTCAGGTTGTCCACCATATTGTATGCCAGCGCTTCATCATTGTCATTATACTAACCAGACATTATAAGCAGTCTTTTGGTGTCTTATATAGCTATATCCATCCGTTTTGGAGAAGTATCTATGAAAAGATAAGACTGCCATGTTGGAGGTCTGATCAGCACAATTTTCGTTTAGTACCAAGTAGACGTCGTAAGTCTATTAGTGAAAATTCCATGCAAACATGACATCCATTTAGGAGGAGTATTAAGATTTTCAAGGTGTTTGCTGATGCACCCGTATTAGTTGTCTGAAAGGCATCAGTTTAATTTAGGATCCAACTTGACATAATGAGAAAATTTTCAGTGAAACCCCTATGCCGGTGTAACAATCCGTTCAGAAAGAGTAGTGATAGCAATATTTTCAATATGGCCGCTATCAGAACTATAGTGGATGTCCCTGGGTATATTCGACGGGTACCATTTTCAAAATGACATAAAACAAAAAGTTCAGGAGTAATGATGACGTAATTTTCAAACGGTCATATTGGATGTCAGATCGGCACTACTTCAATTTAGGACAAACAGGACATCATAAAAAGTCCTTTAGTAAGATTTTTTTTTTTTAAAATTTGCTAAAATTGCCTGAAAATGTAATCAGGGTGTCTGTTTGTATACATAAACAAGCATACTGAATTGCGCTTATCAAGTAGTTTTAGCTTCATTGAGCAAACACGATTTTCGACCACAGAAAGTCAGGGTCCAGAATGTTCAAAAACGTGAGAAAAAAAAAGAATTTAAAAATGATTGTAATAGCCTGAAAATCTAATCAGGACATCTATATGAAAACAGGAATATGCCTACCAAATTTTACTCTTCTGCCTCGAGTGATGTTTGCCTAATCGTGCAAACAAGGATTTTGTCCAATTAGTCTGTCCAAAAAGTTTGCAAATGTGCGAAACAATTAAAAAATGTATACAATGGCCTAAAACTCTAGTTAGGTTATCTACATATTAAAAATAGCCCACCAAATTTCACTTGTCTATCTCAAGAATATTTTGGGTTTTTTTTTTTTTGTTGTTTTTTTTTAATCGTGATAACAAGGATTTCGTCAAAATAGTCCAGGTTTGAAAACGACAAAAAAAATAAATAAATAAATAAATAAGGAAAATAAAAATTGCTCTAATCCGCTAATCTAATTAGGTCATCAACTTATGAATGGGTTAGATTTAATTAGGTCATCTACTTATGAATGAGTCAAATTTCGTGATTACGGGCGGAGATCAGTAAAACAATATATCCCCTTCAGCTATTGCAGTGATGACATATAACTGCCGATTTTTAATTTTAATTTGAAACCACATAAAAATGTATGTGTGTAAAGGAAGTACCTTTCTGCCTCTGTAGCGTTGTACGAGGTCAAGAGCTAACTCGTACAGACTGGGATACAATCCTAAAAATGCAGCAAACCTGACACAGTCTTTCGACATAATATCCCGCGGAATGTTCGGAAGTCTGAAATTATAGCAACAAAAGGGGATGCATAACAACTGAAGTGAACTACAGGTATATGTAAATTGTCGCTGGATTCACACTTTCACACACTTTTCCCACTTTAACACAACACTTGTTCATAAATAAATGGAACTTAACGCTTGAACTTTAGGCCTTATTTAAAATATAAATTGGTGATATTTCCTTTCACTATGTTAATATCGGATGTATTTCATTATGTGGTACAAAAACGCGATAACTACGAGTGCTAAAGTCATGAGTTAAAATATATAGTTTTTTGGAGGTGGTACCACAGGATGAAATATCTAATAATAATAATAATAATAATAATAATAATAATGAGGACTTTGTATAGCACCTGAGCTTTAGAAACTCTAAGCGCTTTACAACATTTGACAACACTTAAAAACATATATAATGATATGATTACAAAAATAAAGACAAACACCACGAAATTAGACAACAGAAAACATGTTGTAAATATTTAAAGTAAGGAAACATTATTAGGTCTTTAAGTCTGTTCTTGCAGTTGAAATAGGTGAGTTTTAAGAGCGCTCTTGAATGCGATCACTGTGTCTTTGTGTCTAAGTTCAGTGGGCAATTCGTTCCACGTTGCTGGGCCCTGGTATGCAAAAGAACGTTGTCCATATGATTTCATTTTCATTCTGGGAATAATGAGAATACGAGTGTCAGAAGAGGAGCGTAAGTATCTTGCTGGTGTGTACACATGGGTGAGGTCGGATAGGTATGTTGGACTGGAGCCCGTCAGTGAAGCGTAGCACAGAGAACAAATTTTGTGTTTAATTCTGGATCGAGTGGATAGCAAGTGTAGAGTACAGAGCAGGGGGAAGCCTGCTCTGATCGTGGTACTCTAAGGATGATCCGAGAAGCTGTGTTTTGAACTTTTTGAAGTTTCTGGAGTAGATATTGAGACGAACCAGACAGAATTGAGTTACAATAGTCCAGTCTTTAAAGTACTAAGGAATACACAAGTGTTTTAGTGGCATCGACTGAAAGATACTTGCGAATGGAGCTGATGCGTCTCAGCTCAACATATGCAGCCTTGCATATGTTCATGATATGTTGGTGCAATGAGAGAGTACTGTCAAGAGTAACACCTAGGTTTCGTACTGACTGTGTGAATTTAATGTTGGTGTTGCTGGTATTTATTGTCTGAGGTAAAGGATGTGAATGAGAAAGTCTTTGCGTTGTAATCAGAATGGCTTCAGTTTTATTATCATTCATCTGCAGCTTGTTACATGTCATCCATGATTTCACATCGGACATGCACCTCTCTACACCTTGGATGGTAGCTTCAACTTCAGTTGGGTGGCTAGATTTGTATATTTGGGTGTCATCAGCATACAATTGGTGAGACACTGGATGATGATCTATGACACTTGAGAGTGGCTGAGTGTATTGAATGAAGAGAACAGGTCCAATAACAGACCCCTGTCGGACACCACAACATAGATCAACTAGGCTGGAGTGTTTTCCATTTGCGGACACAATTTGTGTCCTGTTGACCAAGTAGGACTTGAACCATAGTAAGGCTGAATCGTGAATGCCAAATACATGCTGGAGACGGTGAAGTAATATATCATGGTCTATTGTGTCAAATGCTGCAGACAAGTCAAGGAGAGTGAGGACTGTAATCTTTCCGCTACCCAAAGCAGAGAGAAGGTCATTAACTACTTTCAGAAGAGTAGTTTCAGTACTGTGGCAAGAGCGATATGTAGACTGTACATTGCTAAAAAGACTTTGAATTCAGATGAGATACAAGTTGGGATAGAACAACTTTCTCTAAGATAATTTACATGAATGGGAGATTAGAAACTGGGCGGTAGTTCTTTAAATCGTTATGGTCGAGTGTTGGTTTCTGCAGCAGAGGCTTTACAATGGCAGTTTTGAAAAATGATGGGAATTCCCCGGATGAGAGAGAGGTATTAATAACATCAGTTAGTGAAGGCAATATTGAATCTAAGCACTCAAGCAGCAGTGATGTCGGAATCGGATCAAGTTCACATGACTTTGGTGCACTCTTTATCACGACTGTACGTACTAAATCCATAGAGACAGGTTCAAATGCTGCTAACGGTTGCCGCTGAAATTCTGTATCGCAACTGTATGGTGACGACGAGTCAATTGAAATTGTGTTGTCAAGCTTATCTCTGATGGTTTGTACTTTGTAACGGATGAAATTTGTAAACAGGTCCGGAAGGTCGGCTGGAGAGAAGGTGGTTGGAAGTGGTGTACATTTGTTCCTTGGCATTAGCTTGTTAGTAATCTCGAATAGCTCTTTGCAGCTGGAACTTTCCGTGATCTTAGTACTGTAGTGGGCTAATTTCGCTGCATGGACTATGTTTGTGACATTCTTCTTAGCGGCTTCATAGATTTGCTTACGAATAGTGAGTCTGGGGGAAAGCCAAAGCCTCTCAGCTTTACGGCGGTCTCTTTTAGCAGTGCGAAGCTGGTCCCTAACACTGCTATACCACGGAGAACACTTTTGAATTGGTACTCTGCACTTGGTTGCTGGGGCATGTTTGTCAAGCAATGAACGCAGGCAGTTATCGAGTTGTTCTGCTGTAGGAGGTAAGCTAGTTGTTAGGTTTGCTTGGATGTCATGCATTAGTTGGGTTCTGTTTATCATACGGAGGTATCTCTTAGTAGCAAATAAATGTGGAGGGTTAGGGACTGATACGTCCAGATAGCATATAATGCAGAGGTGATCTGATGCAAGTTCGTGGGACACCAGGGAGGACTGTAGAATATTATTATCAGGTCTATAAAGAATCCAGTCTAAAATGTGACCATGTTTATGGTTGGGTCGGCTAACGGACTGTTTGAGGTTGAAAACGTGAATGGAATCTAGGAGTTTTGATGTGTATGGGTTTCCAGGACAGTCAAAGAGAAAGTTGAAATCTCCAAGAATAATCAGGTTGCCACCTATCGAATTTCCATACTCCAGGAGATTCGGAAACTGCTCCAAAAAGAGAGATTCAGTCAGCTTGTTTTTTTCTGCTAGGAGGAGGGCGGTAGAGGCAGAAAAAATGGACTGGCCTTTTTTCCAGTGTGAGTGTGGTTTGGACTAGTTCAAACGATGTGTGGTAGAAATTGAAGGTTGTAGTGTGGTTAAGACGGTTGATCATGGAGTTCTTTGCGATGACAGCAATTCCACCTCCGCGAGAGTGGCGGGGGAACGACTTGATGGAGTAATCGGTGGGTGTTAGATCCGCGCACTTGGGTTCATCGCCTGATATCCGGTATTTACGAAGGAAAAGAAAATGTTCTTTTTATTATGTACCAGACTTCCTCCAGAATTGAAGCTGAGAAGAATAAACTAGCTCTTCAACACAACACCTCATAAGTAACCGATTTCTATAAAGTGACTGAACAGAAACAATTCCACATCAGCCATGTCACAAAATATGTTTAAGATGGTGAAAATACAGAAAAGAAAAAAGCATGAAAAATATCTAACCAGTAATTTTTAGATTTCACTATTGGGTATAAAATATATCATCCTCTGTTATATTCTCCAAAGATACTAAAGCCCTTTACCAGAATGAATGGGTAATAAATTTGATCTCGATCTCTCTCACAAACACGAGTACTTGCATACACAGTCAATTATTTTAACTGAAAGATTCACTACAATAATTCCGAAACACCCTGTCCATCCCCCTCTTTCAAAGTATGCGTTGTTTTGTAGCATTGGACCTTACAAGACATACATGCTTACACAAATTTAAAAATATTCTATATTACAAAGGTTTTGAGTCAATGGTGCGTTGTCCGACTTATTTGACCAAATAAATATCGTTTTTCTCCTGCATCGCTGTATGGGAGCTAGTTAATTGATAGGTCTTCGTTAGGGTGGGGTGGGGTGGCGGTGGCAGAAGTGGGAACAAAGCTATGGTATTTGATGGGACAGTTTTATTTTCTAATAACCTTTTAAAAAAGCTGAAAATATGCTTGTAATAGTGATTTTTCATATGCAGAAATTGTATTCATTACAACGATGTAGCGAGTATATGAAAATAATACAACAAATGGAACTTTAAATATATAAAGCTGTATGAATTATTCATATAAAGCTGTATGAATTATTCATCTCTCATCATGATGATTAATTTTTACAAGAATTAAATGCGATTTTGTTAGGGAGATTTAGGAGGCTGGTCTTTTTCATAGAGGTTTTTGATTGGGCGCCTATGTTTTTTGTGGAATTTTAATGTTTCTTAAATATTTGTGTAGGCAAAACAATACATTTGCATGTAAAACGAAAGTCATAATAAGTAAATTCAAACACAGCATACGGGTGTAGAAGACCAAGTTTACTTTAGAACTTGAGCTATACTTAATAATGCATGTCTCGGCAACACACGAAAGAAAATACATAGGCCCAACGTAACTTTCCAAGAAGACGCACCACACTATTTAAATAGGAAATGCAAATAAGAGAATCGACTATGTTAAAACCTATTTCAACGTGTACGAGAATAATTGGTTTTTCTTCTGCCTTTATTTCTTCCTTTGATCCCAAAATGTTTATTTTCAGACAAAAATAACCTTTAGATCATAAGAACAAAAGTTATTACTAAAATTTCTCGTCATTGACATCGTAGCTTTCTGAAGTCGTATTTTCAACAAAACTATAGTCCTTCGGTAACAAAAATATCTAAATGCTTTGCGTGTTCTGTCATCAAACGAGGTAGATCAAGTATTAGCATGCTGTTAACTTTTAACACTCATTTTTTCTCCAACGTCGTTAACAACCACGAATACATCTGTTGAATCAAATAGTTTCCTTATCTCTGCTTTCATGGAAAATCAGGTCATTCATGGAGTCAGAGGCTTTGTGAAATTCTTGTAAATTAAAAATAAACAAAAAATTCCTCAGCATATGGGGGAGATGATTGACGAAAACGAAGAGGGAGGGATTAAATTTCTTTGCGCTTACTGTTGGTTCCACCCCAAAAAGAGAACACAGTATTTGACATCCTTGACGTAAGCAAGCAAGAAGGAAGAAGCAAGCATAACTAAATTTGCCAATACAATAGAACATCAAGACTAATTTCACAAGGCCTTATTGAAGCTTTTTCGAATGTTCACCTGTAAATAAGTTGTGATATGTAATTCTGTAATTGCGAATTTATTTAGTATAGCTTTAGGGTTCCTATTATGGCGCCACTAAGCCTCAGACCACCAAGTACGCTAATATGTAGCTATGTTCACATGGATCTAAAATAAATGTACATGTAAAGCACCTTGATGTCATATTGACATACTTTTAAAATGTTATGCGTACACAACATTAGCACTCATGCACGCCACTGGGTCAAAGTCACAGACCGAGAAAATTTGCATTAAGAGTTTGATCCAAGTTCTTCGTTTGTTTTTATTTCCAAAACCCCTTATATGGATTTTCTTCATACTTAGAATGAATCATTGTGATACTAAGACAATTCGTTCGGTGACATCCACGCTTGGCTCGTTGACCTTGAATCAAGGTCACAGTCAAAGGATATATACGTTAAAGTTTTAATTCAGGCTGTTTCATTCCTTATATTTCCTCCAAGCCACGATGGATATTTTGTGAATACTTGGCATAAATCATTATAATGCTAAGGTAATTAATCCTGCGAAACGCAGTCTCACCCGCGGTCAAGGCCACGGTCATAGACAATTTGCAGTAAGTTTTGGTTCGAGTTTTTTTCATGTGCTTATATTTGCTAAAACCCTGACTTATATGTACATTGGGTGAATCATTACGAATCTAGGAAAAGTAATTCTGCCAAAATGCGCGTTCAGCCTTTTTGACCGGGGGATTAAGGTAACACGTTTTATAGTAACTATTTAAGCGTGGGCACCACGTGCAGGCTCTGGCCTTTTTGAGAACCATAATTATGGTTTTACCCTGTAGCTTTTTCTATATATTCAATCGTACGTTAGAGACTAGGTATTCCTATAGTGCATACAGTATCAAAGTACGAGAACGACGGCTAATAGACGGAAGCTTGTACTATTTGGGGGGGGGGGGGCAGAGCTATGATTTTTATTGATGGTGCAGGAATATGACACGTATATCACGGTATTTTCTATCTTGTTTGCCGTTTTACAACAATCTATTCAATTTCTGATGAAGATTTTGAAAGTGGCGGAAAGAAGATTAGTAATGCGTACAACCATTGAAATACATGAATTATGATTATGAGGGAAAAACAAAAGCTTCAAAGGATCGTCCTAAAGTTTCGATATTTTCGTTAAATAATGAATATGTAAACATGGTAGTAGTTAATGGGGATACTGTAGCGACAATGGGACCTTAATGCTAAAACATGCGGGTTGTACATTGGCGACAAGAGAAATTTAACGTGGGTGAGATACTTTGGCGACAAGGGGAATTGAATATAGGGATGTATATCGACAATGTATTGGGACTGTATAGCGACAAGGGGAATTGGATAGGGGTGACGTCACGGTACTGGACACGGGGGGGGGGAGGGACAAGGGCAACAATGTTGCAAGTGGCTGACCTGAATATGCGCTACTCTAGGTAGGGACAAACAAAACAGAGACATACACATACGTATATATATATATATATATATATATATATATATATATATATATATATATATATATATAAACAAACAAATACATCAATATGGTGTTACGTATATGTAATTAAATTATTTCTGTGTTAGTTTTAAATTTCTTTTTGTTTTATTTTTATTTCATTACATTTTATTGTAATGATAATTTTTTTTTACTGGATTTGACATTTTTCCCAGTAAATTTAGTTCAGTTCTTTTAGCCTGATTAGAATGCAAAAGTATTGCTTCATTGTATTTTGAGCTGGCCTTGCTTCAAAATTTGGTAAACACTGAGTGAAAATCATTGCTCGTAATCAAGGTCATACTTCGCCTACGTGTTAGTCTGAATAAACAACGTTTTATTTTTAAATTCATTTCCATTGTGGGAATTATTGATTCTTAGCTAAGGCTATAGTAGCCTACGTGCTAATTGACATATTTTTTTACTGCGCTGTTCGAACCTAGTGATCACGTGACCCATCACGCGGGTCTGAAATTGCGTTCTTAAGTTGGGTTTAATACTGATATCCTAGTGTTTCTGAGTCACATGTAAATAATACCTTGAGGCTGAAAGGTGTTCCTGTTGTTGCCATTTGAACTGAGTTTTTTGTATTAAAATAATTTATTCACCCTGGAAAATACTCTTCTTCATCGAAATTCTTGGACAAAGACATTTGCTAAATTATTCGGAATTCTAAAGCCGGAATTATATTCTTGGTGACTTAACAGGGAACTGTTGACACATCAGCACAAACTGGTCATGGAGGACGTCATCGCCTTCCATCTTGAAACTTCATCGAGATTTGAACTAGGATTCAATTCGAACTTTTTAGTGATAGGACTTTTATTTTAAAGTTCTAGGATTACTTTTTGGATAAGATTCACACACCGTAAGTCCTTTTTCATATTTGTACCTTGTTTTCTAGGGAAATAAAATATTTTGCTAAAATTTACAAAGCTTGTTGACTTCACTCTTTTCTTTTGCTACTTTGAACGAGCCTTCACGTAACAATGGTAAGAGATAATAGACATCCTTTCGAGACATATGAGTGGCCCTTAAAAGGGCCTTTGGTATTTTGTTAACATCATTGAGTTAACATACAAAACATCTCACAGGTCTTTTTCTCTTCCTCAAACCTCGTCTGACATCCGCACCATAGATTAAGGCTTGCTTCACACAGCGTTACCTCTCCATATAGATCCTTCATTTCCAAATGGCCGTATCGGTGATCATGGTGATAGCCCATGATGATTTTACATACGTGGGATAGTCCGGGTTGAACAGCATTCCCAATATGAGATGATTCTACGTTAGTCCACATCTTGTCGTGAGAACAGGTGAATGGAATGAGGTGATTCGCGGATATTTATAGTGGAAGAGCGGTTCTTTCACCAATCCCAACGCGCACTACAAAATTCAGTCACAGTGCTGAGTCTCTCTTCCAATCCGAAGAGAGCTACCTGTGACGTTACATTCCCTATACAGGTGCGCTAGCGTCTGTGCGCAGTGAATCGATGTGACAGAGTTAGAACATGACGGAAACTACGAAGACAATGAATTGTGGTGCACTGGCCGTGGAGACGAGGAGTGATGACATAGCAGCGGCTACTAAAACAACCACAATCCTACTTCCAGAAGAGAACGATTTTAATTGGGATTTAGCGGATTTTCTCTCTTCATAAGAATTTGTTCCGGTACCAGCACCTTCGCCACCTTCTCCTTCCTTACCGCACGTCGAGGATTTCAGACAGAGACAGAAAGAAGAATTGGAGAAATGTTTACAACAGAAAGAAGCAGAACAAGCCTTTCTCGTTTAACAGCAACAGCGAGTAGAAGAGGCAAGAAGAAGAAGAAGTAGCAGAGAAGAAACAAGGTTTAGGAGGCACGGAGGACAGTGATAGTCAAGAAAAGGTAACGGTATTATTTGACATTTTGGAAGAGTTAAGGAGTCTGAAACAAATGTATCAGACTTCTTTAATACGACCCAAGAGAAAAAGACCTCGAGCCAAACAGTCCAACCCCGTCCACACGCCCACTGCTCCTGAGATACCAACACTAGTGATTTCTACCAAATCATCGACAGGAGCAGGTCCAAAAGTAGGCCTTGGTTGTGGCAAAGGACTAAGGCAGTTAAAGCTTATTACCTCGCGTTCCTAAGTTTGTTTAAGAAAAACAAAAATTCAACAGTCCATTTCAGGGCCACTCACCTCTCTCGAAAAGAGCGACTACTCAAAGTTTGCCAAAATCAATTAAACTGAAATCCCTTTTTCCCCATCATGTACACGTGCGTGTGTGTGTGTGTGTGTGTGTGTGTGTGTGTGTGTGTGAGAGAGAGAGAGAGAGAGAGAGAGAGAGAGAGAGAGAGTAGGTTCTTCTTATTATAAAAATCAAAACCAAGAGACACTTACGTTTTTCTTTCAGGTCTATTCTCTGGTAGAAATTAATTAAAACAGTACTTAAAAAAGGTGTATAGACTTCTTTTCGTTTCACTCTTTCCGTTTGAATTTCTTCACTTTCACTGTCACAGGTTTTTCCTCCTTTTCGTCTTCACTTTCTTCTCGTCTTCTTTTCTTCTATTTCTGGGCTGGTATGGGTTCTTCCTTTTCGGAGTGTACCTCTACTTCATATTCGGAACCACTCTCCTCCTGCTCCATTTGTGTCTTGGATCGATTCTCTTTTTTCTTAGGGCAGCCTATAGACAAATGTCCTTTCTCTTGACAATGATAACAGGTATCTTGACCTTTGTCTCTTTTGACACTTGTCTTGCTTTGACGTTGTGGACACTCTGTGGCCCAATGTCCTTTCTTCTGACAGATATAGCAAGTATCTTAACTTTTATCTCGAATGGAGGGGGAGTAGTCCGTCGGCTTCTCTAAAGAAAATCTTAGTACGCCTCGCAAAGCATTGATCAGAGGTTCGATCTGTGTTAGCTCTTCCATCTTTCTTCAAGGATTGAGAGTGAAATGAATACTCTGAGGGAAGACACTCACCTTACATTTATATAGTGGACCAATGCGTTTCATTTGACATTGTGCAATCAATATGAAACGATCGCACCATTTTTGTGAAGAAAGGAGAAGAAAGTAAAAGGCAGAAACGTGACCTATCGTCTCGCACACGAACTGAAATCTTGGCTCAAATTCATGCCAGCGATTTTGAAAATGGCATGAGTGCGCCAGAATTCACACCTGTCACGGCTGCATCCAAACCCAGAGAGTCAAAGTCAAACCAGTCCACCAGTAACACCAGAAAATAATTACCACATTCGAGAGTCGGATAAACGTTCCTCCAGAAACTTTAGAACCACGGCTTACAGGTACACGGTGAAGTTTAAAGATTTCAAGTCAGACGTACAGCTGGAGGAAGCAGAGGGGTTCATCACCGATTCGTAGGATTCTTTGTTAACCACACTGAAACGGCAATGTCAAGCCAAAGAAGACGATCGCTTGACACTTTCTATTTATCACGACAGTCTGAAGTCCTCCGTTATGGATCGAGTTTAGCAGGCCATCAGAACTGACACCTTCCAAAGTCATCGACAAGATTCAACACGTTCATCAGTCCAACGACAAGTTTCACATCACCGATGGAAAAGCGACACTATAGATGGTCCACGTTTCTCTCCCCAGAGGGACCGGACGCAGAAAGGTTCTATTGGTGGACGACGTTCGTAGAACCAAAAAGAGCCTCGTCCTAATTAACAACACTCAAGACAAGATGTGTTTAGCCCGTGCCATCTTCGTAGGACGAATGTATGGCAACAAGAATGACACGGTAGAATGGAAAAGAGCTTGGAAAACGTTTCAACGATCGAACCGAGCCAAAAAACAAAGAGAAGCAGAACTCCTCTTACGGCAACCTGGCCTATCTAAAGACACACCCTGAGGCATTCCTGAAATATAAAAATTGCAAGACGTCTTAGCTCCACGCTACACATTGAAATTACACCCTCTAGAAGTGCGTGGAAAACTGTAGTTTTGAGGCAAAGACTTCAAAGATGGAAAATACATTCACGTCTATCATCACGATGAACATTTCGATGCCATTACCAGTATCACTGGCTTTCTAGGATACGGTTATTATTGTGAGAAATGTGACTATGGCTATAACAATCGAGAGCAACGCAAGCATGGCGGCTCGAAATGTCCACGAAGTTTGGCCTCTAAACCCTGTCTTGACGAAGGACAAAAAGGAATGCATTACCCGGCTTGTCAGCGCACTTTTCTCAGCCAAGTCTAATACCAACAACATCTGAATACACAAGGTTCACAGCTAAAAAGTACTTGCCAACTGCTGAAATGGTGTTCTGCTTGTGGACAAGTCATACGTACCAATAGTGCCAAAGCGCACGTTTGTTCGGAAAAGAAACGATGTCCCATTCTTCGCCAAATCGTGGACTTGGAACACGAATGCTACATTCAAAACTACCAACCGCAACAGGAGGAGGAGGGGGAGAAGGATAAGGAAGATGACCAAAGCAAGAAAAGCAATTTCATCTTTTTCGATTTCGAATGCATGCAAGAGACCGGCATTCGCATTCCTAATTTCTGCGTGGCTCATCGAGCGTGCGAGAATTGCATCCAAGAACCAATCTTTTTTCATTGCCCTCAACTTGGCAAGATTCCTGGAGGAAGTGAAAAAAATCTTTCGAGGACCTAACACGCTAACCAATTTTGATCAATGGATCTTAGACCCTATCGACAAGACGTGGAAATTGAACGTTACGGAGATTGTCATCGCTATGCCACGGTGACGGCTAACAATTTCTCGGGATACGATGGACAATTCCTTCTGAAATACTATACGGAACAAAGCACCAAACGTCCTAAAGTGACTTTGAACGGAGCCAAATTCATTTCCATGCAAGTGGGACAAGTACAGTTTAACGATTCGATGAGTTACTTGGCCATGCCTTTGAGTCGAATGCCTAAAACGTTTGGAATGACAGAAATAGCCAAAGGTTATTTTTCGCACTTTTTAATACCAAAGCCAATCAACATGCCGTTCTGTCATATTTGCGTGATGCTCACTACTACGACCCTGGGAACATGCGCACTGAACAACGAGAAGCTTTCTATGCGTGGTACCACACTCACGCTTCGGACCCCTTCGACTTTCAAGACGAAATGTTAAAGTACTGTCGATCGGACGTAGACATTATACGTCATTACCGTGGAAAATTTCGAGAATTGTTCATGGAGCACGGAGGGATCGATCCTTTGAAAAAAGCCAACACCATTGCCAAAGCGTGTTCCTTAGTGTACCGCAAACGATTCATGCCCGAGAAGACCTTGGTTGTCATCCGCCCTCAAACAACCAATTTTGTCAAAAGTCGATACTCGGTCAAAGCCCTACACTGGCTACATTACTTATGCGACAATGATGACAAATGGATCCAACATGCCAGAAACGGAGGAGGCGTAAAGACTATTGGAAATTATTCGGTGAATGGTTGGGACTTAGAAAACCTTCAGATCGTGTGAGAATTTAACGGTTGCTTATTTCACTGATGTCCGACTTGCTACCTTCAACGTGACACCAAAAATGAGATTTTACAACGTACCATGGAAGACTTGTGCGATGCCACTTGTCAGCGCCGCTTAAATTTAGAACAGCAAGGATACCAAGTGGTGAAAATGTGGGAACACGAGTACGATCACAGTTTGAGAACCGATCCCGAGTTTAAACGCATCATGGAAAGTTACAAACTGGTGGACCCTCTGAACCCCAGGGACAGTTTGTATGGAGGACGAACGAATGTCACCTGTTTGATGTATCACGCTGACGAGGAGAAAGAAGAAGAAATCAAATACCTAGACGTGTGTTCGCTGTATCCTTACGTGTGCATATATAGTCACTTTCCCGCAGGGCACCCACAATTGCTGACGGAACACATCAACGTGGACAACATTCGGCAATACGAAGAATTGATTAAATGTAAAGTCTTGCCTCCCACGGACTTGTACCATCCCGTTTTACCTCACCATTGTGAAGGAAAACTGATGTTTCTATTGTGTCCTACTTGTGCTGAAACGTGCAACCAAGACCAACTTTGTCAGCACACCCAGGAAGAACGCGCATTGACAGGAACGTGAGTGAGCCTGGAATTGTTCAAAGCTCAGGACCTGGGATACCAGTTGTGAGATGTGTACGAAATTTACCACTTTCCCAAGACAGAACAGTACCACAAGGGTGACGAGAGTCAAAAAGGCATTTTCACCGACTACATGGATGCCCTTTTGAAACTGAAGCAAGAAGCAAGCGGCTATCCTTCCTGCTGTCACACTCCCGAAGACCAAAAGAAATTCAAAGAGAAATACTTTGCGCAGGAGGACATCACTCTAGATCACTTGGAGAAAAACGAAGGTCGACAATCGTTTGCCAAAGTGATGTTGAATTGTTTGTGGAGAAAAATGGCACAACGACAGTATTTACCCAAGACGGAGTATTTGTCAGAACCTTCCCGCTACTTCCAGATGTTTCACGACAAAATCAAATACATGAAACACGTGGATGTGATTCGTGAAGACTTGATTTTCGTCAATTACGAAGAACTGGACTTTGTACAGGCCAACGAATTTGGAAATGTCATCATTGCAGCCTATGTGACAGCCCATGATCGCTTAAAATTGTACGAATTGAGAGAACGCTTTTACCGAGAGTTTGTGAAAATATGAGTGATACACAAGGAACAATTGCATCCGTTACGTCACCAATGTTTGAACCACTGGTACCTGAATGCTATAAGAGGACTGATTCTGATGAAAGCGTTTCAGTGGTCAAACACTGATCAACTACTCAAGGACCAGAAGGATTGGTTTGCTATTGATTATATTTACTACAAGGTAGCCTTACTGCAACGAATTCCAGAGGAAGACTTAGAGGGTTACAAAAATCTTTTACACAATCTAATCTTGGTTCAAGAGGAAACGTCTGTACGGTGTGTGGTGTGCTGGTTAGTGACTCAACAATTTAGATTCGCCACTGTAGTACGATCAGCTCTGTGCAGAAAGTACATTTATTTCCTCCAACAAAAGAGGGTATAAATACTTACTACCATGCCACGACCTTTATCAGTCGTGATACAACAGATTCCGTGAAAGGAAGTCAATGACACTATTCAGACTGTAGAGGATTACCAACACTTTTTACGAAAACTGTGTCTTTTCAATTGGGGATGTCGGGTAGTGTGTGTCTTAGTGACTTCCTTTCTGGGATTTCGTTTGCCAGCAGATTCCTTGTGGACTCATTACGAACATTACTTACCACCAAAACATAATGGTGTCTCCTTTAAATGCGCACGAGAAACTCACTCTGTTAAAAGCGTCGCGCTTTCATCTCTAAACTTCTCGACCTCTGTTTGAAGAAAAGTTTCTTTGTGAAATTTTAGAGACTCCGGATGCTTACGACAATGTGTGCATAGCGGGGAGATGATGGGATCGTGTCTGACCTCAGTCAAAAATATCTGGTCATCTTCGACGACATGTTAGGAGAAGACGAAAAAGAAATTAAACTGTGGTTTACGCGCAAAGGGCATCACCGTAATGCCAATGTCATTTATATCACCCAACATTTGTTTCAACAACGTAAAGCCCATCGCACCATCAGTCTCAATGCTCAGTATGTGGTCTTGTTTAAAAGCCCCAGAGACAGATCGCCAAGTGCAGGTGTTAGACAAAGAGTTAGGAACTCCTTGGCTGACTCATGCGTACGACGATGCCACTCAAACCTCTCACTCTTATTTACTCGTGGATTTAAAACCCACTACCCCCGATTATGTTCGATTTCGTACCCATCTGTTTCACAACTGGTGTCAAGACGGAGGGACTGTCGTTTACACGTCCCCGTCGACTTAAAAACAAATCTACAAAAAGCTCCGACACTTTTGGTCTGTCTCACACATCGTCAAAGTGGCGTCCCTTTAGTCTCATCTTCCCGTTAAACTGAGTCGTGCCTTGTACGTCAGCAGTCGCGAAAAATCCACAAATGCGTGCTCGTGTCTTAGAAGCCACTCTCAGCGAAGTCTTACGATGGTTTACGGTGACAGCATGTCAATTACTTCAAGGCATCATTCACATCCCTGATCAAACCAAACGCTTTCTTGAGAGAAACAAAGTAGCCTTGACACAACTGGCAGATCCCCGCATCGACACTCAAACCAAAAGGCAAATCATTTTGAAACCTGCAGGTAGCGGTTCTCCAGGAGGTGTCATCATTCGCTCTCTCTTAAAATGGGACCCAATGCCCCAAATGTCACCCCCAAGAAAAAAACCTCTCCCAAACCCAAACATGCTCAGAAGAAAAAGACCAGTGGTGTCAAGACCAGGTCACAGCCCCAGAAAAAGAAACGTCCCAAAAAAAGAAAGGTCCCAAGAAAAGACCCCAGAAAACAACTTCTTTCCGCAAGAGAGGCACTGCGACCCGAACGCAACCTTACATTCCCGAGCCACGACCTGCAGCGACGGTGACCGCGTCTCCAGTAGCCTCAGGTTCTTCAATTTCTCCGTTACTAATGATGCCAGCCAAACCCAATTTGACACCCGTCCTTCCCCATTTGATGAAAAAATGGAAACCCGTGTCTCCAGGAACTTCTTCGACGACGGTGATACCTTCCTCCTCTTTAGCCGCAGCGGCAGCTGCTAACAAACTACCTTCCCCCAAAACTAAAGTACAAGAGAAATCGGGCATGTTACAGAGTTTACTGGAATTATTCAACCAAGAACAGTTCCGATTTAGTCCGTTGCGAACCCCTCAATGACGAGTGTTTCCTGTCATAAAGTTGATACGACGTAGAGACAATCAGTGGCGATGCATTCCACTACAAAAAAGACCCGTGCCATACAATGGGTATCAGTGCTTTTGTGCTCCTGAAAGAAAAAAGATGTCCGAGAAGTATACACCACCACTATCGTCGTTCTCCTGTCAAAAAAGGAAAAAGAAAATGACAAGTCTCGTCGTTTGACCCAACATTCGAATAAACGTTTAGCCCAACATCGTTCACCCAAGAAAAGACCCAATCATCCAAAGAAAAAGGGCTTGGAGCAAAGGGGAGGATTTTTTATGCTGGGATGGTAGAACATATGTTCAAACAGTCTGATCTATCAAACTTAATCCAAAAGTACACCCCAATAAATTAAGATAAAAGGACATGTGCCAAGTCATAAACGTAAGTGTATTTTTCGCTCCTGAAATAAAAAACGATGTCACCCCCAGATGTCCCAAAAGCAAAGTAAAGGAAAGGACTACCTACTCGTTTAGTCCAACATTGGGACATGTTGTCCGTCCTGTGAAATCCCCTCCACCCTAGCGAAAACAACTCATTCAAATTGCGTCGAAAGACATCGTCGATACCGTGTGCAAATGTTGCCTGAATGTCTTCAAAGGAACGCTACCTTTGTCTCAACATCAGAAACAGCACTTAGCCAAGCATCGACACGTTCTTCGCCAAGTGGTCCCGAAAGAAAACACCCGTCCGTCAAAAGAAAAAGATGTTAGCGCAACGAGGAGGATTTTTGCCCCTGTTGTTAGCACCCTTGATGAAATGACTGGCGGGAGCAGTGCTAGGAGGACTCATTGGAGGTGCTTTCCCCATTGGTCCAAGATAAAAAGGACCAAGAATATAAAAGGGACCTCTTGGGTGAAAAGATCACAGAAATGTACTTCGGAATCTGATGGAAGGACGAAAACTGACTTTAGTGCCTTACAAACGATGGATGGAATTGCATCGTTGGCAAGAACAACGTATCACGCATTTACCTCCCAATCCTCATCTGACGTAGATGTCCCAGTTACAACACCAATTGCAGTCGTTGATGGATCGCAGCGATTTGTCCAAAACGGACAAATCGCAACGGTAGGTCAAGTGTTACAACGTTTTCAACTTTTTCACCAGAAAACTTTAAACCAAATAGTTCTACGACTCTGAAAGGTCTCAAGACCCTAATTAAAAGTTCATCGCCACTACCACCACTCCCAGGGACCAAGACAGACGCAGCCGCACGGATGCTTGAGGAAGAAGACGCACAAGAAACACCGTCAGCGCCTCCCATCCCTAGTAAGATTTCAGCATCCTTGTTGACCCCTTCACCGACACCTCAACGAGAAGAATTCAGAGCTTGGGTTAAAGAGATGATGTCCACTCCTACTTCGACAGAAGTGAAAAAGAAAGAAGGGAAACCAGAAGTGAAAAAAAAAGCAAGAAAAAAGCCATCACATTGCCACCACCACTACCCTCGAATTCCACTCTCGTGGCACGTCGAACACGTAAAGCCGTTTCCAAATCACCACCTCACCCAAGTCAGAGTAGCATCCTTGAAGAGTGGGTGACCTATTGAAGAGAGAGTCCTAATGGAGAATTTGTTAGCCAACATTTACTACGATCCAACCCATCCTGCGGGATAAGGAAGAGTTCAAAAATTGTATCCAGCTGCCAAAACCCGACTCAAAAGTGTACGTTTACCTCAAGTGCAACGATAGTTAGAAGAACAAGCCACGTACACGTTAAACAACCCCATTCGACGAAAATTTTCCAGAAATCGCACCCTAGTGGAGAGCATCAATCATCAATGGCAAGCCGACTTAGCCGATGCCTCACATTTGGCCACCTACAATCGTGGCTACAACTGTTTGTTTTGTGTTATCGACGTCTTTTCCAACTTTCACTGGGTCGTGCCATTGACTTCCAAATCGAGCTCTGAGTTAGTGCGAACCCTAAAATTGGTGTTGAAACAAAGTGGTCGTCACCCTCTCCGAATGCAAGCCGACAAGGCACCGAATTTCTAAACCAAGCTTTCCAAAAAGAATTGAAGAAACGAGACATTCAATTTTTCACCACCGAGAATCCCGAAACCAAAGCCAGCATCGTGAAAAAGTTCCTTTTAACACTTCCCCGTTCATGTCTTCCAATTTATAGATGGCAGGATGATCCCCAAGCACTCGTCCAGTGACACGAAACAATATTCGGTGGTCCAGTTGGGATAATAACCATTGTTTTACTAATGCGCATCCAGTTTTCAACGCACCTTGAAAGAACGCATGTGGAAATATTTTACGCATCAACACACTCTCAAGTATATCGACGTCTTACCGCACCTGGTCAAATCGTACAACCAATCTTACCATTGGAGCATCAGATGTGCCCCCAATGAAGTGACTCCCAACAACAACGAAGTGATCGTCTTTGAGCGCCTGTTTGTTACGTCCGTGACTGTGGTTGTCCCCAAGAAAGGTGGAGTGTTGATGACAGGAGACTTGATGCGCATTGGTAAAACCAAATGCACTTTCGACAGAGGTAATTTTCCCATCTGGACCACCGAATTTTGTTTAGTGTCACTGGACGAGTGCGTGGCCGTCATCCTGCCGTCTATAAATATGAAGACATTAACGGGGAAGTGTTTAAAGGAACTTTTTACTTGCCCGAGTTGCAACGAGTAACCAAAAATGAAGACCAAGTGTACGACATCGAAAGCATTCTCGGTCGAGGAACCAGTAAGTGGGAAAAAGATTGTGTCAAAGAAGTCAAAGTACATTGGAAAGGATATCCTCCCGGTTTTGATTCTTGGATCGACGCTTCGCAAGTCATCGGCTATAAAAAAAGTGACCATAATGGCATATTCAACAACAGCAGTGACCATTCATTCTCCCAGTTCTACTCTGCAAGATCTACAAAAGCAACCCCTGTGTGTGTGGTGTAGAGAACGTGTGCCTAAGATGCAAATCGTCTTTTTCTGCCATATCTCTGTGGTGTATTGTGTTATCGGTGCTGTCATTGCCAATTTGAGTTTGCAGCAAGGCAGACCTGCCAACCCCGACGAGTCCATCTCAGTAAGGCAGCAGATTTTTTCCGTAAGATTGACCAGTTTTTCAGTAAGGTGTAACAAAATATCAATAACTGCCATTTTAAAGCTGGAAAACATAATTAAATGTTCGACGCAGCGATGATAACATTATGTTCAACTGAAAAGTTTGTAAAGTACGCGTGGACCATATTTACCACTAGTACAGTTACATAAACTTTAGTTCCAAACCCTATGCAACTCAATGGCTTGTTGCTATCTCTCAACTTTACGTAATTCTTGGAAATTCTTTTCCCATTTCATATGATGACGGCAATCATATCTCCTGCCACGAGACGTACTCAAATTGGCATGTGATGTCCAATAAACATAATTGTGTCCTTTCCATCTTTTATTCACAAGAATCTGAATATTTCTTTTCATTCTTCTGTGTTGATTATTAACACTTTTCTAGAGGCTTATTTTCTCTTTTGTCTTAAACATGCATCACTTTCGGGACGCCATTTTTAAAAAAATTTATAATCAACAGTTTGTTCATGCAGATGCTTCGCATGAACAAATAGGTACAGTTTAAAGCGTCTGGAGTGCTGCTGTGAAGTTAGTCTGGTTCCCTAACTAATTTCACTAATTCTAATATGAAACCCGGATCCAAATAAAACACAGATGAACCAATTATCTGGATTATTCGGCAACGATCATTTTCCCGTAGGTTTTGCTTGTATGCCGCAAGGCCGTATCTTAAGGGTAATTTTCGTAAGACTTACGGCAAAATCGTAAGAGTTGGCAGGTCTGTCAAAGGGACAAACAATCGTGGACCATTTTTCTGAGTAGTAGTAATGGTTACCTTCTACCCAATCCTTCACTGAAATATTCCTGTAACAACGGGAGCGTTGCGACCAACGTCAATCACCCTACTAAGAGTCACCACAACAACAAAATCCCTCTTTTGGACACTCCTCTGACCTGAAGTGACCCCACGGACAGCAGAACTCTGGAATTATGAATAACCAATTTTACTTAACTTTACCCAGTGACAGTTCCATGGATGTCTTTCCCCACAATAGCTTTTGCTGTTTCACGGCTAAATTACCTCAGGCCATTCAATTGGATCACGAAACCCATCGGAAAGTGGCTTTGGTCGAAATAATTCCTCCCACACAAATAAAAAACCTCACT
Source organism: Megalonaias nervosa (assembly GCA_016617855.1). NCBI lineage: Eukaryota > Metazoa > Mollusca > Bivalvia > Unionida > Unionidae > Megalonaias > Megalonaias nervosa. Next base: position 48,562 of record JAECUM010007208.1, on the reverse strand, counting down.
GAAAATCAAAACACTTTCCACGTCGAAATCCTGGACGAACAAGTGCAACAATTCATGAATGACAGTGGGTTTCCAGGTATAAAAAAAAAATCCAGCAACCAATCCATTATTCACCATCTATGCTGTGAAAATTCCGGCAGCCTATTATTTTAACGGTCAACATTTGGTGGACATGATTGTTTCCAGGTTCCAGGAAGAGTTTGGCAAAGTCCTTGAGAAAACCAAACGAAGTCTCACCATCGAGTACAATAAAGTGGCTCGTCGTATCATGATGAAATTTAAAGATACCCAAACGTTGTCCATCAGTTTTAATCGTAGTTTATTTGAAAGTTTGGGTGGAGACACACACAAGAAACTCCTATAAATGCCCTGAATGCTACCGAGACGGGCATTCTTTCTTCCCTCACGCCACAGCAAGGACAAGGCAGAAAGAGATGACGAAGACACCCTTGCAGAGGTGTTCGTACACACGTGGCCCGAAAGACGAAGAAATGAAGAACCGTCAGAGAATTATACGTTTTGATTTATCAAACAGATTAAACGATGCACCGATTCTTGCGAATGTTCCAAGTTGGAACTGGATCGGTTTGCCATGCCACCCACCATGATGACGACGCAAGAATCCAAATAGGTAGAATTTCATCCCGTCTCCTCTGTAAAGGACACAGGATCAGCCCCCATCGAATTTGAAATCAAAGGAGAGCCCGAAGATTACATTGATCTGATTAGCAGTTACTTGTACTTGAAAGTCAAAGTACCCGACACGGACGGTATCAAACTAGAGGTCGATGAGGTCAACAATTTCGTGCATTGCTTGTTCAGTTCAGTGGATTTGTACTTGAATAACAAACTGATCAGCAGTATCATGGATGCTTACCCGTATCGAGCGTATCTAGAAAATCTCTTGACGTACGGAAAAAAGCCGAAGAGACTCATCTGGATGCCTGCGTGGTATGGAAACCTGACACGACAAGCAAGTTCAACACCCTAGATGCCCACAATGTGGGGTTTAAAGACCGTCAAAGCAAAGTTGCTCTAAGCCGTAGTTTAGAACTGATGGATCGTTTGGATTTGGACATGTAGTAAGACAAGTATTTGCCGAACGGAGTGGATGTCCGTCTAAGATTGATTCGAAACAGTGCCGCTTTCTATTTGATGGCTTCATCTAATGACGCTTACAAAATCATCATCAAAGAAACCCGACTCTACGTACGTCGAGTGGAACTGTTACCTAAAGTGGGAAACGAGATCAATCACACTTTGAGTAGAACGACTACCAAATATCCGATACGACGAGTGGAAGTGAACACCTTCACCATTTGCGCTGGACAGCGATCCATGATCGAAGATCATCTGTTCCGTGGACAGTTACTCAAGTGGTTAATCGTTGGTATTGTCGATAATTCAGCCTTCAACGGAGCCTACGATGAAAATCCTTTCGAGTTTCAGCACTTCGACGTGACCAAGATCGAAGTCAGTCGAGATGGCATGACCTTGTGTACCAGACCCTTCGAACCCGACTTTGACAAGAAGAATTACTTGAGGTCGTCCTTGTCCCTGTACTAAGCCACCGGACACCTAGGGACCAACACCAGCCATGGTATTTCGTACGACTATTATGCAGGAGGTTACGTTTTGTGGGCTCTGATTTCACTCCTGACCAAGGCAGCGACGAGGGACATTTCCACCCTATAAAATCCGGCCAACTTCGAGTGGAACTTCAGTTTAAAGGGTCACTAAAGGAGATGGTGAACGTCCTCTTGTATGCAGAATTCGACAATACGATAGAAATCAAAAGTGTGATAGAAGTCATTCTAGACTATTAGAAGCTATTGAAGACTCTTATACCTCTTTGAATGGTAAAGAATCTTTGGAAATGGAATGCAAGGATATCTTGGAATCAGAACCACTCACCAAACAAAACAAAGACGAAAACAATATGGCCTAGATGGCCAGAACAAGAAGGCTATTTAGTTTCCTGTTTTGCTATGCACCTATCGGATACAATTACAGCGTTGACCAAGAAACATTGCTATGGATGTCAAGGCGATCATCCCAGTCAAATTTAACACGATAAATGCCTAATGATGAGTCAAGAAGAAAAATTGGACGAGTATCTGGATGACGCTTGGGGTCTGATCTCGGAAGAAGAATCGTTGCATCAGGGGTATAAAGCTTGCGTGACCATTCCTCCCCTCCATTGACTTCCCTAGAGATCCGTCGCATTGAAGCTCTCTTTACACAGAGTCCGGAGACGAAGCGAAGAGCAGTTTATTTTGCAGAGATTTTCAAGCAAAAAGTCAGAATTGTATCGATGACTTATTATCACCTGTGAAACAAGAAAACAAAATGGATACCTGGGAACTTTATTACCATTTGAAAAACAGTTTGTACACCGCTTCTTGGAATCATGTCGTGTGCGCAAAAAGATGAACTTCCTCATCGCAAACCTAAAGACAATCAAGTTTACATGATCAACACGGACGACAGTCATCTCCCAGAAACTCATTAGGTAGCCGTCTACTTTCCCGAAGATGGTCGTATGGAGTATTTTGATTCGTATGGATTACCACATTTGGAAGACGTCATCATCGACTTTATGAGAAGAAATGCCATGACGACACGATTCAATAATTAGATATTACAAGGCACAGATTCCATGGTGTGTGGCCAACATTGTGTGTATTTTCTTCATCAACGCAGTCTTGGATATCCCTTAGAACATTTACTGACTTATTTTGATCGTGACTCTTCTAGAAACGACCATAACGTAGGTAGATGGTTTTGTGACCATTATTAATATCTCTTGTCTTTAGCTAGGAAACGTAGTGTACATCAATGGCCCTATGACCTCAATCAGTGGAAGTTCAACTTGACTTCACAACATTGTCAACCCTGTCAAAAATGTGTTGTTTGAAAAGAAAATTTGTTGATGTTGTATGGATTGTTATTTATTTGTTGGTTGTTTGTTGGTTGAATAAAATGTTGCAGTATGAAAACATTATTGTCTGTGGTTTGTTTTAAAAAATGAATAATGGATAAAGATATATGCTCTTTCACTTCTCTCTATCCCTCTGGGTTAGGTGAGCTATAGCGTTCCTACCAAAAACCCAAGGGTTTTTTCTATCTCGTCCGCTCTTGAGACATGCAAAGCGGTCTCCAGTCTGACCATAGTCGTCGACTAACACAGCAGTGAGAAGCACTAGCAGTATTAAGAAAAGTCAAAGATGGAAGTGTTCCCACAATAAGCGTTGAATGCGATAAGGGGGTAAACCTCTAAATCGCTACAGGATGGGGCCTCCGAGCTCAAGCAAAGCGTACTACGCTTTTGCTGATATGGGAAGAAGATAGTAGAAATAACTGGAGAGGTGTAGAAATAACTGGAGAGGTGCCAATATAATTGGAGAAATGCGCCCCCAAGAAGACCGACACAAAAAAGACAAAATCACCACAAAGGGAGCAAAAACCTACATTTGCAAACTACAACTATGCAACTACAAGTGACTCCCAGTGTCGACACTACAATGACTCCCATCCACGGAATGACGTTAAATTCAACTACTACTAAATCACCTTCAATTAGTCCACCAGATATAGGAAGATCAGATGAAATCTTAACCAGAAATGGAAAAGAGGTTCAAGAGATGGAGGGCATGGAGGTGAATATTCGTCATCAATGGAGTGAAACGGAGTCAATGGCAATAAAGGACACACAGAAGGGGGAAAAATTCCTTTAACAATACCAGTACCGCAGGAAATAAATACATCAACTAACATAAGAAGATCGGTAGCAGCAGTATTACCATTGATAGCCCAGCAAGTGAACACGAGTTCAATGTCAACTCCAGTAGCAGCAGCACTGATACCCTCTACGGGAGCACTACCTAAATCACCAAGTGGGATAATTGCTGAAAGTAAATCTACCAATCTTGGGAAACTCACAACAACAACAACAACAACAATAATAAAAACTAGTGAGCTTACCAAAAACAACTTACTACACTTTCAACAGATATAAATACAACCAAGTCGACAGCTACTGGTACCAAACCTAAAAGTAAATAACAGACAACAGCTACGAAAAAGACACCAAAGTTACAAAACCCAGAACAAGAAGCGGCAAACTAAGATGGACACAATCACACATAAGCAAACTGACGTGATCAACTAAGTGGCCGACCAATTTGATGAATGGGGACCTACTTACCTACTACAAAATGCTGACGCAACCATCTATTATACTGATGCACTCCGAACAATAATAGAGACCCACCAAGAAATCTACTACGATGGATCACTGGGGAAATAATCCATTAGGAAATTTGAAGATGCAAAAGAATTCATCATAGACATCAGCATCCGAGGAGATCAGTTTTCTAATCCTGGCGATGCTGATCAACGAACTTCTAAAATTCCACGGAGTTCAGTCTCAACCAATTCCAAAACACCATCAATGGGAACTCTTGGTACTGGGAGACCTATGCGGTATCGATGCATACAAGGGACGGAAAAGGGATAGCTTCTGCCCTCCAGAAATATACAACCGTTCCTGTACTCGTTTTCTGAGGTGTAACATCAGCCCTACTTAGGGCTATTACATACTGCCATTTAGTAAGAGATTTCAATTTGGCTTGAAATTTCGACTCGATAATACTATTGATAACCTAATATGATCCTTTGACCACAGTTCCAAATTAAAACCACAATTTCTATCTCGACTATGAAAACTTTTTTAATGGTTTCTTAGACCGATTCTATTGGTTTAAATAAAAAAAAAATGTACCCTATGTGCTTTCAAAATAAATTATAAGATAGGAAACATTTTTAAACTAAATCTGTGACTCTAATTGCAATTGTGGCTAACTCAAAATTGGTAATAAGAAATACCCACTATATAGACAATTGGATTGAATTTGATATTAATTTTGGCGTTCCAGGCACGTTCCCGCTGGCGTTTGGTGTCTCCTACAGGGTCCCTCTCCTCCCTGCCTACTCGGACATTAAAAGACGAGTGTGTGGGCCGATTCCCACTCGTCTATAAATTAGGTGTCCCGAAGAGCTTGTATGCACGAAACAGGGGTGACGTCATAAGAGCAGTGTCCAATCCTACAAGACGTCTTATCCTGTACTATACAGACATTTATTTACATTGAGTGCGTGTTGGGTCCATTCCCATTCATGATAGCCTTTCATTTACGTCGAATGGGACTTATTGTCCCACGACCTGTCGGCTAAATCAAAAGCACACTTTGTGCGCACTAAAGCATTGGGGGATGGGTACTATTCCATCCCCCACGAAAAAATCAATCATCCCCACCCCCACCACGGTGGGGCCATTAACCGGTCGCGCATGCCCTAGTGGGCGAATGCGACCTTAATCCAACAGACGACGACAAGTCTGACCATCCATTGCTAACTCGTTAACTGACAAACATGTCTTCAAAATTAGCTAAGCTGAACAAATCCCACGTACATTTACATCGTGTCAGGCAAAACCTGATGCAAAAGCCAGAAGAAATAGAGAATGTCAGGATGCTTAAAGCGGCACAATACATCACAGAAGAGGTCTTTAGAGAAGAAGTGAAGCAAGAACAGGAGATGTGGACAGAGAGATATAGGCAACAGAAACAACAGCAGAGAGAGCAACAGCAACAACAACAACAACAGCAGGAAGCCAGAGAGAGGATTTGTGGAGTGACGTGTGGACACCAAGGAGTTCTCCTTCCGCAGAAGCAGGCCGTATCATGTCGGAAAGCCTGAAGCGAGATGGGGACGCAATCTTAGGCGATAAGAGATTGCCAAAACCCTAACAAAACACAACAGCCCATTTCAGGGCTACCCCCAAATCTTTAGAAGAGAGATACTACTCTATTGTCAAACTGGTGTTTTTGTTATGTTAGTGTATTTGTAAGTCAAGATATAGAAGTGTCTATAAACACTTCGTTTCCCAAAACCGAGACTCGAACCCACGCAGACAAAGGTGAGATGGCAATTATCCGTAACGATGAGCGCTTTAGATCACTCGGCCACTCGGGGCCCCCCTGTGTGTGTTTGTTTTCGGGTTTTATGTATGGATGGTAATAAAGTGTGTTTGTAGGTTAAACAAAAGTGGAAATGAGTGTTTCTTTTAGGTCCGTGCGTTCCATTGTTTGGTTGTGGTGTGGGCATTGTTAGTTTTTGTGTAAAGGGGTGTTTTCCTTCACGTCCGTGCATGAGGTATATAAATCGTACCGTTCGTCAGTCTGGCTAGTACTAGGAAACAGACTGCCAAATGGAGAATGCAGCGCACGGGCTTTGGAGGGGGGCGGGGGCCAGGACAAATGAATCAAGACTTATAGGAAAAGCTGGAGACCGACCAAATAGGGTGTTGTGTTATGCCGGAGCGCATACGGCGGACCCTATAACGATTGAAACAGATGGACCTGCCCCCTCCCCCCCCCCCGCCGCCATACTGCGACTGTAAGCACTCAATTTAGCAATGTCAATGGTAACAGGCATCAGACTGACTAGTATCAGTAAACAAGGCAATATTACACTCACCAACTCAAGCAATGCAAGTAGTAACAAACTAGGAGATAGTATATTACTACAAAAATAGAATATAATTATACACACCAAATTCTCACGAACCTCTGGTGGACATCATAAACAACTAGACATAATACAATTATTAGGACTTGGTATACCGTCTACTTCAAGATGGATCAATTAATCACTATATAATAGAAATCCCAAAATAAACATTATAAATCAGCCAAAGCCCAAGGCTGATATGGTCAGCTACACAAGATGGCACTAGAAATTAGGAATACTAATTGCATAGGGCCCCAAATTAACAACTATAAGGTAGTCAATAGCCCAAACCATCAGGTCCCCCGCACAATGCGGACTAAATAGGATGGGATATTATCAAATAACATGGCAGAATTGGTAAAATACTACGAAACCTGGTCCAATAAACTAAGAGGTATAAGTTGGTTCAAAACCAAAACCATCAGACCCTGTAATGTTAATTGAATCGAGTTAAAACTTAAAATATTAGCCATGTAAATAACTAATCTCTAGTAACACCCACTGGCGGATCTCACCTTTTGGTCTACCCAATAATAATGTTCATCGGCACAGAGAGTCTATACTCCAATTCTGTCAAGACGACAAAATTTATATCTTGGACAAGGGGGTGCAAAAATTATTACTACTGGATAAACGGTCACTTTGCGTGGCGCCCATGGAGCTTTTCTCGGACCCTGATCTCCCTTGCCAGTTCCGGACATGATAGCAGATTAGACGGTGCAGACTGTGTGAAGAAGAGTATGTGTGCTACGATTCCAACTGATCAAATATCCCGTGGGGTTTTTATAGCCCCGGTATCGGACATAATTAAAAAGTATACGTTGTATGCATTAAAGCGTACGGGAGGTGGCACTAATTCCCTTCCGTACGAGTAACTAAATATTCAGCGGTGCTGGAGCTAACTAGACGCACATATAGACTCACGAATGGACGAAAACGTCTTTAACTGAATCGAACGAACGAACGGTCTGGCCATTCATCGTTCACTGATCAACTTCGAGAACATGAGTAGATTTACCAAATTGTTGGAACTCCAGATGCACCACCTGGAATAAGCCCGTCGCCTCCTGGACGAGCTGGCCATGGAGGCGATCCAGGAAAGTGCCAGGACTGAAGAAGAGAAGGAGAAGATAAAGAAAGAAGAGGACGAGGAAAAGAGAAGAACAATTTTGCCTCACTTGATGATAAGAAAATTATGTGAGGTGAAACCTATTGTGAGGACACCGTTACCACCACAGCGTCAAACACCACCAACACTACCAGCAACGAGAACCGCTGTCCCTCAGATAGAAAACTGGGATGAAGAGTTAGAGAGGCAAAGACAAGAGTGGGAACCTCAGCGCCCACAGCAAGTAAGGAGGCCACAGCATCCACGGGTGTGAAATAGAAGAAGGAGGGAACGAGTTTTCACTATCCCTCAAACTGAGGAATTTGATAGTGAAGCCACGCACTCCCAACCACTTAAATCAATTGGGAGCAGGATTGGAGTTAGCGTTGGGGGGGGGGGGGGCAGACCTGGGAGATGAAATCATTAACTTTATCCATGTCAATGCTTTTTTAATAGCCCAGAATTCCGCCCCTCGTTAACAAGTCACCACGTAAAAAATGAATTTGGTGAATGATTTTAAAGATGGTTGATATTGGATGATGGATGCAGCGTATGTGATAGAAAGGACTGCAACTGAATGGAGGTATCCAGTTACCCTAGACTTTGTGACAAGTCAAATGACGAGTCTAAAAGCAGCCCGAGATCTGGTCAAAGACGCCATACAGGAGGAAGCGGAGAAGAGAGGATTTATTAAGCCTGAGTATGCTAAAGTGGGTAAATTGAAGGAGGCTCTTGATGGTGTGACAAAAGTAAGGTACTTTTTAGAAGAAAAAGAGAATTTAACAGGTTCGTCTTAGCTGTCACTCAGGAATGTAAAGTGGGGGATTAGACAAATAATGCAGAACAAATGGTTAGAAAAGTGATGGAACAGGAGGTAAAGAAGATAAAAGCTACCTGGGCTAAGGAGAGAAAGGAGAAAGAAAATAAACAGAAAATAGCGGACTTTGACAGATTCAATGAAAATTGGATAAAGGTGCAGGAAAAGTTCAGAGCCATGGGACATACTGACTAGATACCAAAGGAAGAAAAGAAAGGAATAATAGAGAAAGTGAGGAGATGGTGGAAGAACTGCAGGAAATAGAATAAGAAGAAGAAGCCAAAGGCCCTTTTCAGGGCAACTCATATGTCTCTAGAAGATGTCTATTCTCTCTTACCATATTGATGTATTTGTTTGTTTGTATATGTATGTCTCTGTTTTGTTTGTCCCTGCCTAGAGTAGCGCATATTCAGGTCAGCCACTTGCAACACTATTACTAACTGATCCGCCCGATTGAAGTCAGCCACTTGTAACATTCTTCCCATTGTTTCCCCAGCGTCCAGTACCGTGACGCCACACCTATCCAATTCCCTTTGTCGCTATACAGTCCAAATATATTGTCGCTATACATCCCTATGTTCAATACCCCCTTGTCGCCAAAGTATCCCACCCATGTTAAATACCCATTGTCGCCAAAGTACAACCTCCATGTTTTAACATTAAGGTCCCATTGTCGCTAAGGTATCCCCATTAACTACTCATGGTGGAAATATAACATGAACTCTGTAGAATTTAAAATGAAACGTGCAATGTTTGTACATTATAGTGCTTATACAAAGGGTCAAGCTATGTTTATTTGATATGATAGTCAATATTTTTTGCTGGGTTGCTAAGGTTCTTGTGCGTGCACGCTAATCAATATATAAACAAATCACATAATTTCGAGTGTCTTCCTGATATGTTTGATAAACGTAATACATTGCTAAATCAACGTTTACCTATCCTGTATCAAACTTTATAAGAAATACTAAGCCTAACTTTTTAAATTACGCAGCAGCAAAATGATTTGGAAATATAAGCAACTGAAAAACATTAACAAAAACCTTAACAAACTGTTTACGACACCGCTGTCAGAAAAGTGACTACCACGGGTTCAACCAAAGTACATTAGGGGCAAGCATTTATTTGTAGTGGGGACGGGGTGGGGAGCTCTGATTTTCTTAAGGACAAAAAATTTGTTGTTACTTTTCCTGCAGGCTAACTGATTTGTTTTTCGACTAATGGATAAATTAATTTTTCATCACATCTGAGCAAGAAATATTTTTCAAGCTATTTGCGGCTGGAAATTCTTTAAACAAAAGATCCCTCTGCCCACCAACCACCCATAAAAGTTAAGGTATCGGTCGCTTAAACTTACTTCTCTCGGAAAGGGTTTCGCATGAGTGCGGACACAAGCTTGAATCCAGCGAACAGTCCAACTCCGCTGCCAAACCCTTTGAGAAACCGTCGGAGAAACGTCTTGGCTGACACCGAGAGCTTAAAGTCCTCCTTGAATCCATATGCATTCTCATACTCCTTGTTATGCTTGTAGTGCTGGGTAGACATAGTTCACACCTACAACCTCACATGATCCTGCTGTTATCGTATGACCGACCAGATATGACGGGTCACAAGTATGTACGTACAAGCCATATCTGTACACGTACTTGTGTGTTACCTGTCCATGGTGTAAATCCTCTCTAAAGATAATACATAGCCTGAAGGATTGAAAGATTGTACTGTGTACAAATCTATATAAAATGTACAAGAGACAAGCTGTTTTTGTACGATGTTATGCTTTAGGTACATATGCATGTGCTCAATGAGAGAGAGAGAGAGAGAGAGAGAGAGAGAGAGAGAATATGTGTGTTTTCGTCTCTCGAATTAACTGTTTACTAGAAGGAAGCTAAGTGAAAACTGTAATTGATTGCATATAAAATCGCGTCCAGACAACGCGGTCGCTCTGCATAATTCCGGCTCCGGGTTTCAACGCGCGCAGGAGTACGTGATCGCCCATGTGAGGTGGTTTCCTCCTTTTTTCGATTTCGGGCCCCTTGAACTCCGTCTAATAATCACGCTGGTAGCCAAGTTTGGTAACTGTGGATGAATGAAAAACTGAAGTCATTGTGCAGAAACTATTTTTCTTCTTTCAGTCACGTTGACATTCACCATTCACCAGTTGACCCAGAGATCATTTGAGTTCTTCTCTACCCCAAGTGCAGGCCGACTTAAACGTTTGAACTTCGAGTTATTGTGCGGAACGAAATGACTAACAAAGACAGAAAGACGGACATCATAACACTAAACGTTCCGCCTTATTGCGTGCTTATAACAAACAAGAGTCTCAACGGAACTGATGCTCTACTTGGGCGAAAAAAATTTCCAAGAATTCAAGATAAGGCCATTTCTTCTTTTTAACTGAAGAGTGTTGAAACTATCTCTTATAATCTTCAGCGATAACAGGATTTTCAAATTAGCTGATGTAGTGGATATATTGGATATCAGATTGGCATTATTTTCATTTAGGACAAAGTAGACATCAGTAGAAGTATTTTGGTCCAAAATCCATGCAATAATGATCATGGGGGAGTAATGACAACAAGACTTTCACAATAGCTATCATTACAGCCACACTTGGTGTATGACTGGCACCATTTTTATTTAAGACCAACTATGTAAGATAATGAGTCCACTCCTGAAACCCCCTATGTTGATATCGCCATCCTTTAGTGGGTAGAGATAACAATAGGTTTATGACAGCCACGGTAGTGGCCCTATTGAGGGTTAGTCATTTTCACTGAAGGCCAAGTAAACACCACAAAAACTCTTCTGTGAAAATCCCATGTCAAAATGACTTTTATTTAAGAAAAGTAACGAAAACAAGATTTTCAAGGTGGCCGCATATTGGAGTTCTGATCAGAAAAACTGTAATTTACAATCAATAAAACATTATAACAAGTCTATTAGTGAAAACCCCACGAAAATATAACCATTTATTAAGAGAAGTAGTGATAATAAGGTTTTAAAACTGTCCATTGTGGCAGCCATATCAGACTCCAGCACAGCACCACTTTCATTCAGAACCAAGTAGACATGATAAGAAGTCTTTTGGTGAAAATCCCATGTCAATATGACTATCCGTTAAGTACAAGTAGCGATAACAAGATTTTCTAGACGGCGGCTGCGGCGGCTATACTGGACGTCAGATCGGAACTGTTTTCATTTCGGACCACGCAGACATCATAAAGCAGACATCATAAAAAGTGTTTTAGTGAAAACCTCATATTGATATGACCATCCATTCATGAGCAGTAACGATAACAAGGTTTTCAAGATCGCTACTGTGCGACGACCACATTGGTTCTCAGATTGGCACCATGTTTATTTTAAGACCAAATGGACATTATAAGAAGTATTTTGGAGAAAACACAACGTCAATGTATGTGTGAAGCAGCAGAGAGGGTGAACCCTACAAAACAGTTTTCGAACCAATATATTTAAACATGAAAATCATACTAAATAAGGCAAAAAATATAGGGTCAATAACTCCAAACCAGAACCTCTAACCGAATTGAGATTCTCTCTACGTGGGTTATTTACGCTGTTACTCGTTCGTGACACCTGTGTTTGTAAATGCTATGCGTGTTCGTTTATATGCTCGTGCGCGTAATTTTTGTCAGTCCATCCTCTCTGCTGCTGTAATTAAATTACCGTTATATCAATAATGATTGGTGAAGCTCACTCAGCTAGACTAGCTCGAGAGCGACTAGAAGCTATCAAGAAATATCTACCCGTGAGAGATTCTGTCAGACAAAAATTACGAGAACCTCGGGATCTCAAGGAAGGATTTGCAGAAGCTGCAGAAGAATTATTTAAACCCATAACGAGAACCACTGAAGGTATTGTTCCCGCGCTGGAGAAAATCTCTGAAGTAGCTAAAAAAAAAAAAAAACAGCAGAGAGAACTAAGAAAACAAAAAAAAATTCTACAAAAACTTCCTGGAGAGATTATTTCCGCAATAGAAAAAACAACTGAATCAGTTGAAGAAACAAAAAAAAATTCTACAAGAACTTCCTGATGAGCTAGTTGCTGCTCAGATATCAACACAAGATGCTGATTTTCCTAAAATAGAAAGTAAAACAGAAATGTTAATACCACAGCCAGAATCAGCAAAAACCAGTACCGACTTAATCGATAAATTTTATACGGAAACTATCGAATATATTTGATCCATTAAAGATGAAGATCTCCCTAAATTTGCTGCGGAAAGTTTTTATTATAAAAATAATTATTTAAAACCATATCATGTTCACGAAGTAAAAAATAAACAACAATGGCACAAGTGGATATATTGTATACGGACGGGGTTAAAATCTGCTAGACAAACCGATGCTGATTACATTACATATATTGATAGAGTAAATTATTATGAGTCATGACCTCGAGAACCACAACCACCATTAGGTCGACAACCAACGTCAAGAATTCATGAAATACCCGAAGAAAAATTACCGCGTACAGAATCACCGCGTCCACAACCACATCTTCGAAAACCACATCCACATCCTATTCCACTGCGTCATCGATATCTATCAGGTCACCCACAACCAGCTCGGGGACTTTACGAACTACTTGAATATTATGATGATGACGCCCCTGGCGCAACTGGAAGTGGTCTTGTTACTTGTCCTAACAACGTCCTTGCCGACGTGGATAGATTAGAAATTCTGATTGGTGGAAAACGAGCCGGTAATAATTCTCCAGAAATCATTAATGAAGCAGCTGCTATTTGTCAACGATTATTTACAGGCGGTATCATGGATATTAACGTGTATTGGTCCCTCATTAATGAAATCGCCGATGATTATCACAGTGATTAAACAGTTAGATATAATTGCTATAATAAAATGATCATACACGCTGCTCAACGTGGACCAACTATAGTCAGGGTGATAAATTCGAGATTACCTACATATAAAACATTCTACGGAGATGGACTCGGCGATGTTGTTCAGGGTTTATTTAGAAGGATAGCCCCAAAAGCAATACCGATTGCAAAGCAACTAGGAATGAAAGCTATTGACGTTGTTCATGAAAAAGGTATTAGCGCTGCTGGTGATGTTGCTAGTAAAGCATTATCTGCAATCAAGGATAGACTAGCACGATTAATACGACTAAAACCTCAGCCAGTAAAATTATCCAGCACTGAAATGATGCCTGCAAACGTTAGTAAAATAATAAATCAAGTCGCAAATTAAAAATTAGAGTCATTGGCTGGTGAAAAAGAAAAAATATAACCGCTAGTCTGGTAGCAGGAAGTGGTTTTCGTATTAAACGATAACAAATATAAGAAGGATGTTCAAACGCATATCTGATCCCGCACTCAACATGGACGCACCGGTTCTCAGAGATGAATCGGCACGTGATTATCAATATTATTCTTATGACGCACGTGTACCTGACGAGCGTGGAAGAATTGAATTACAAGTTCAGGATACAAGCAGATATTTCTTACCTGCTGAGGCATTTATTGAAGTCGAAGGTAGACTTTTAAAATTTGATAATACAGATTATGGAATTGGTGATCGAGTTGGTTTTGTCAATAATGGTATTATGGCGTTATTTAAAAGTGCTATATACGTAATTGATGGACGAGATATTGAGATCTGTCATAACGACATTGACGTTGCCACAACGATACTTGGTTTGGCAAGATACAGCGATGATTACTCAAGATCAGCTGGTCCATCAATGATGTTTGTCAAAGATACAACTGATCATACAGAGCACAGAAATGTAACATTAAATGCAGCTGGGGACACAGTTGTATCAATGAATGAAAATTTCATCTTGGGATTCGCGTCACGTCGAGCAATGCTGGGCGACGATGAAAGATTTTCATGTGCGATTCCACTGTCACACATCTTTGGATTTTGTAGAAATGTTAGAAAGGTTATTTTTGGAGCCAAGCACACAATTGTACTCGTACGAAAAAATACCGACGATGATGTAATATGGCACGCTGAAGGAGCTAACTCAGGTGCAACTGCGGTACTTCATGGTAAAGTAATACTGACAAAACTTTCATTGTGGATGCCAGTAATGACACCAGCAATATCTGAAGAACAAAGGTTACTTTCTTTTATGAACAGCGGCGGTAAATCAATATTGTCATGGCTAACAATGACCACTGATTCTATCCAGAGTAACATTAATGGTTTATTTACATGGCAAATAGCATCACAGCAAGGTGTCTCTGCACCGCGACATATATTTGTTGCACTTCAAGATGTTACGCGAGTAAACTCGCAAATACGAAGTATTATGATATTTGATAAACTCGGCGTTACTGAGGTTTCTTTGAGGATAAATGGACATCGAGAACCAGCCGAGGATATTTTGTTAAATTTTGAACAAAACAGTGTTGCACGTGCGTATCATCGTCTGATGACGTTCATGGGGAGTGATCAAAATGTTGATACTGGTTTACAAATATCTCAGCGGGATTTTACAATGCTGTATCCGATCTATTACTTTTCGCTGGAACACTTGGATTTGTTTAGACAGTCCGTCGTTGACATACATTTTCGAGCACGTGTTACAAGAGGAGTTATTGCTAATTACAGAGCAATCGCCGTTATACTCGGCGATAAAACAATGTTACTTGAAGGTGTTGGTGGATGAATGAGAGTTATTGATGCGCCAGTAGAAAACAAGTAATTAGATCATAAAATATATCATAAATGTCATATCATCATGTTAGTGTCAGTCTGACTCCTGGTCAGATTAAAAAACTGCAGTCGGCATCAGCAAAGCGATGTGGAGTAAAAATATCACTAGCGCGAGAACAAATCGCAGGTGGTCCAAATAAACTATCGCTGACAGAACGCCAGCTCAATCATTTTAATAAAGCCAAACAATCAAAGACCGGCATACGCGTAAATCTTTCTGCGGATGCCATCAAAAACATTGCTAAGACAGGTGGTATATTTCCACTTCTTGCAGCTATTCCAGGAATAATAGCCACTGCAGCCCCAGCTTTTGCAAAAGCAGCTGCGTTAGATGCAGTTGGAATAGCTGCTGGAATGGCATTAAAGAAAGCAACAGGGAAGGATTAAAAAAAAGAAGACGATCCCGAACAGGTCTAGGTCTGAAACTTCCAGGAACTCCCCCTTCGTGGTACGGTCGCGGATTAAGAATGCCAGGGACTCGTTGATTTTCCCGATGTCTAATTTTGATTTACTCGATGCTGCTAAGCAGCCAAATATAAAGAATTTCAGAGGTGTTTTTATGCGTGATCAATTACCGAAAAATCCAAATCTGATTGAAACTGGTATTATTAATCTCGATAAAAGCTCTGGTCCGGGTACTTATTGGGTTGCGTACACGATCGATCCACGTGGAATTATTTATTTCGATTCGTACGGACTGGCACCACCAAAAGAATTTTTAAAGTATGTCGCTGCCGACTCTGTCAGTGGTAACATTCCGATCTGGTATTCAACGTTACCAACACAATCATTAACGGATCCACCAACATGTGGCCGTGAAGCACTAGCAATACTTGATGCTGTATCAAGATCAACGAAACCACCTCATAAGGCTGTATACGCGTACACTAGTACACGCTCGAGTTCTGTTTTAAATAATCGCTAATCATATAATGGTAGATATTTACGGAAGACCAGCTAAAACTAAAACCCAACAAGCACCAGGTGAAGACTTACTCAAGCGAGTAACAAGGCACATCAATGATGAATTACCTGAACTGCTCAATCTTGCCAACGTTGAGCCAAACGGACTTGTTATATTTCAAAACCGCGAAGGAAAATTGAAGACGAGTAATATTTCAATAAACGATATTATTACTCGTAGTCGATTATCGCGAGAAGGTCTTATTGCTGGATATGACAGAGAGGGCAAACTTGTTCCTAGTGGTATTACTGCAGTGTCGATCAATGATAGGTTGTCAACATTCGGTGATACCATGCACGGCGTTCTCAACATGAATAATGATAAAATTACCAACGTAGGATAACCGACGGATACTCTCGACGCTGCAACGAAGAAATATGTCGATGATAAGGCTATTCCAGTGACAACTTCGTTAGCTGCAATCAACGATGGAATGACCACACTCAAAACTGATTTTAATAATCAAGTACAACTGTTTCTGAATTTCCGCAGAAACGTAAACAGAACCATTAATGATTATTTTTTTTTAAGTCCACCGACCGTTAACATAAATCTCATCGATATAAATGCAAGAATCAACGATATTATCAGTGGAATTCCTAATATCATCAATAAAACTAATCTCGTTAAAATTCCACACAAACAAATTAGCAATATCGTGTACACAGTATCATCAGGATCATCAACATGGACACCGCAAAATAACACTATCAAACATACCGCGCAGGTCACTGGTGTGTACAGGCTGTCCGTAATTAGTTCTGCAAAATTTAGGATATTTACCACGTATCTATGGCGTCATTCAACCGATAATTTTTCTGGAACTGTATATGTAGTGTTAAATAAAGATACCGAAGAAACGTTTATGCTGGAGTCATCTGATAAAAAAAATTAACCTCGGCGTCCTACTGGTGGTGCATAGAATTTGTAGCTGAAACACCACAATTAATTACTTAATACAGTACAATGATAGACGTTCAGCGATACAGATACGATCAAGTAACAACATGGCAAAATAAACTAAAAACCATCATCGATGATTACAGCAAAAATAAAGAAATATCGTAGACGTGCGGTTGTCGTTGATATCATCGTTTATTCGGTTTCCGCGATTGTTGCTGAAACTGGCGTAGTATTATCAACGTTGACGATGACAGCGCCGATCGTTGTAACAATCGTTGTTTCATCGTCAACCACGATCGCTGGAATATTCAATATTATCGCGAAAAAGATAGATACGTGCACAAATGAAAAATTGAACGAGTACACGATGAAATTACACACAGCAACTGTAGCATATTCCAAATTATCGTCGATGATTTCTTCGTCGCTCAACGATGGAATAATATTTGATGAAGAATTCAGTACTATATAAAGATCTACAATGAAGTATTTAACCGTAGCTATGCCACGGGTAATTTTATTACGGAAATAACTAATTAAGAGCAACAATAAAATAACAATGACAACGTCATTGGAATTATTGCAACAGATCGTCACTAATACTGCTCCGGTAAGAACCACAATTATATCAGCGAGTTCAACTAATCCTGAATTCAGTATTAATTTTCCAACTGCAGTTCCAGCAAAAGAAATTGCATTAGCGCAATTACGGGTTTATTATAGTTGGCCAAATATTAGGTCAAAATCATTCGGTGGACTACAACTAAATAATTCATTAGTATTTGCAAATAAAAACAAACCCGATGAAACTCCTGATTGGCAAGTAGTCAGTATTCCAACGGGCAGTTATCAAATAGAACAGATCAATGAAGAATTTCAACGCGGAATTAAATCCATCACAGGAAAGGAATCAAAGAAAACCATTACCGTCCACGAACCAACGTTATCATTGGCCAGTGAAATAAATTCTTTGGATTACGCCGTTGACATTTATCAGTCTTCGATCAGGTCAGTGCTAGGATGGCCAGATATTCCACCGGTTTATGAAGGTCCACAAGAACCACAACTAAATGAATTTTTTACAACGGAAAAAAAAATACATTAAAGAAACGGACGCTTATCTCAACGGAATTCCTGGTGTCGGTCATAGACTTGATTGGTTGGACGGAAAAGATTATACTGATATCCTTATGGTTATTCTTCTATAACCGACGTTAAACGTGATCCAGTAACATGACAGATTATATACGACAATCTTGGACCCGTTGAAGTTCCCTGTGAAGAACCGATCGATGGATATGTTGCTTTAACTGATTTTGAACACAATAATAAAATCAATGATTTAAAAAATCTATTTTTATCGTTATCACAAATCTACGACGAGGACACAAAAAAATATCATTGAAACAATACAACATTTAAATAAACTCAGATCAGATATGTACATCATTAATCGAACTTTTATCTTTAAAATGCTTGAACAAGATAAATTACTTCCAGGATCACGTTTCATGAAAACTTTTCTTGATTATTATGGAGCAACCAAAGAAAAAAATCTCAACATTTACAATACCAAAACTAGATTCAGATAGATTAAAAAAGAGACTCACCGATGTTATCGATAACTGCTTTCCTAGAATCCTCGAATCGTGGAAAAAATAGCACCACCACCGAATATCCTCCGACACAACAACGATTCATACGGTGAAGGTCGCCATGTATCACCGGGCATCGTCAATATCACATCAACGATCCCTGTCAATCTAGTATGCGATGTCATTGATGGTAGTTATCAAGTTGACACTGAAAAATCCAATCAGGCCCAACAAGGATACATTCTGTATTCGTTTACACCTCAAGTACCACCAGGGTGGTTGATTGTATCAGAGCCAATCAACGTTCTTTATCTAAAATGTTATAATCCACTCTTATCGCGGATACATTTCAAACTTACTGACCAGACTGGCCACTTGCTCGATCTCAGGTCAGAGACGTTAAGTATAAATCTGTACGTGCGTTCGTAGAAAACAACAAGCAAAAAAAAAATGTCTCCTTGACCTTGTCAAGGACTAAGTCAAGGATAAAATATTTTTTTTACCCCCGTGATATAATCATGAATTATTATCCTTGACGTGGATCAAAAATGAATTATCCCTCCTGTTTAGCTGGTACAATGTTACAGGTGACATTATTGGTTTCGTTGTCAACGTCACTATAGTCACTTTCACTATGATTAGAGTCACACTCTGACTTATCTTTAGCCAGTAACTCTTCCGCAACTTCGTTCAATGACTCCGTCATCGACATAATATCTCTCAATTATTTTATACGAGCGTGTACAATTCCTTTCGTTTCGTATTCGTGTGATAATTCTGACCTAACCTTTTCGATTGAACGTGAGAGAGGAACAAATAATTTCACTTGCTTATCCGTGATTGCTGCCAGCGATTGTAACATCGCCTGTTGGATCAACTTTATGAATCTATAATCGGAGGGCAGCGTATATCTATTTTCTGACTTTCGAAATTGTAATGATTCAAAATCACTCATTATTTTTTCAGGATCAAGCTCATCAGATATTTTTATACCGATATATGTCAGGTACGGGGAATCGAACCACGGGCCTCGAGTATGAGCCAGGCGCGCTACCACTGGACCATGAGCTCGGTTACAAATATACGTTTCAAAAATAAATATACAGCTACCTAGCCCTGACTCTGTCACCTTGACTATGTCAAGGATGATAAGTATATACTATCAGATTCGGTGATAAAATATAAAATAAATCACGAAAATCCACAATCTCACATATTTCTGAATTTGGTTAAAATACTGTATTATCAACCCTTGATTTCATCAAGGCAGAACTATCTAGCAATGATGCATGGATCGATATGTTCAGTTCTATCTGCATGCAGTCTAGACAAAGAAAAATCGATAATGACTACCGCACACACGGCTTAATGTAAATCCACTATAGCGCGGTTATCACAGAATTCAATATCATCTTCACAACGTCCAAGAATAAATTCCTTAACGTCAGTGGAATTGAGATTTTTTGTGCTTGATCATATAAAATATGCAGATTATCAGAATTCAGTGTTTGATGGATAGATATATACTATTGAATAAATATGTAGCTATGTACGCAATAACAAAAGGGAGACAACTGCTTGATTAATCTATCAGCGATGACGGAGTTATCTCCCTTCATTGTATATACCGGAACATAATTTTTTGCTTAAATGTTTTGAAAATGCTGATTTGGTAATATTATTTGCAGCATAATATATTGAAGCACGGCAAATACCGAAATATTTCCCAGCCGCATTCATCGATGGGAAAATTATTTCTTGACCTGTCTCTGTATTTGTGGATATAACCGACTTAGGAGTCTTAGAATTAATGCCAGTATTCCCAAATGCAGAATTCTGACTTGGTGTAACAACCCGCAGGTTACATAAATTATTATTTTTCCGATTCCGATCAATGTGATCAATCACAAATCCGTCTTCGATGACCCCATGAAAACATTCAAATGCAAATCTATGAGATAGATACATTTTATTTCCAGCATGAAACATGCAATATCCAGTATTAATAATAAAACCGACTTGTTTTTGTAGTTGAGAGTTTCTGATGACACCATCACGAGATGCTTCATAATTTTTAATTATTGGATGCTTCACAAATTCATTTTGCTCAATTTATATAGTAATATTATTTGTCTAAATGATTATTTTGAAAATCTGGCCAGATAGTCTACAGCGGCTTTTATGTCAGATTCACCTGACGTTTTTTTAAATCATAATATCGTTTCAATTCTCTGTATCTTTTACCACCGCATTGCACACATAACCGTGTTTCTCCTCTGACCCCAACACAACATCGTAAACACGGGTTCGATCCTAGACTCCCTTTGCGAAAACTTTGCATGTGTTGACCATATATATATATATATATATATATATATATATATATATATATATATATATATATATATATATATATATATATATATATATATATGTATATAATTAAAGTTTAATTAAACATATATTTGTCTTAATTATAGTATGGAGGAATTTGAGAGATTATCCACAATTTAACCTTCCACCGTCTCGGCGGGAGCAAGATTTGATCTTGACAAACTACAGAAATCTAAATTAAATTTTTCGATACAAGATCTGGCTTTGATAAATAGAGATATAATCGATCGTATCTGTGAAGCCAAGAAAGAATTTCGCAACGATGGTGCGGCTCATACTTGGTCGACATTGAGGATCATAAACGACACCAAAGGTGTTGTCGATGCTAAAATGCGTGACGAACGAGGTAAAAATACTATCAACTATCTCGACAATCAGCGATATATTATTCTAGTAAAATTTATTGTGCAGACAGATGATGACACTTGGATTATCCGTGATAAACGTGACCCTGTACGACTTCATACTGGAAATAATACTGTTACATTAAATAAAAAATCCAAACCAGGAACATTGACTGGTATTGATACACCGTATTATGAACGAGTGTATCCTGCAACTGCAGTTGTTTACGCGATATATCCGCTAAATGATAAACCTAGCGTTAATAATCTCAAACCAATGAAATTTTCCTTGACAGAGTCCGTGACTATGTCCTTGACTTTGTCAAGGGGACTAAACTGCGTAGCTGAGCGGGTTATGGAACATTTCTCAAAAGCAATACGCGGAAACGGTTTAACGGATCTAAGACGTAAAAAAAGAAATGCATGGGCAGAAACAGTTAAAGATACCGGAGCATCTATCAGCGACGTTGCTAAATTAGAAAAGAAATTAAAATTTCCAATAGCAGTAAAAACACTAACCGGAGAGATTTTATACAAACCGAAATATACAAAAAATGGAACCCCTATAACAATCATTGATCATAACGCACATGCATGGACTGTGGCAGTAACAATATTTCCACGGGATAGAACAGTTAAATTTTACAGCGATTATATATTCGACGCTATCAATCATAATAGTAAGAGTGACCCTGTATCCGTGTGGTTATTTCAAAGTTCAGACTCGTATTTCGATCAGTTTGTAAGGCCTAACAGAGAGATTATCGTGAAGAATCTCTCCACGAAAAAATGAAAAATCTTGTATTGAAGTATAATTCTGATAGCATCGAAGTTGAACAATTACTGAATAATTGTTTTAAAGTTCCATCAGTTGCGGCTCACTTTGCTCAAGACAAAAAAATCATGGAAACCGACACGATTAGAATTTCTTGAAGACATCCAGCACAGTTGTGTCGAATACGGACACGGCGGATTATGGAATACTAAATACGATTATAGCGATATTATATCGGTTGATATGGTAGCGAGTTATCCTGGAAGTTTTCTTGGATACGGAGAATGTTCTGAATGCTTTAAAAGATTTGAACATCCCACACACGAGATGACCAGAGTTGCGATAAATGGGCCATTACCTGATTTTGATTTAACTGGATTTGCTTGTGTAAAATCATTTAAGTTTTGTAATAATTTTCATCCTATTTTCTATGTGTGGTTTGGGAGACATTTCTCAGAAAAATATTGGGTTCCAATAGTGCTATTACGATACATGCTTGACACTGGAATCTTAGTGTCGTTGAGCGTAAGTGAAGCTATTATATTATATCATCCGCAGAAACAAGTTTGGTTACCACAACAAAAGAAATATTCACCGACAGATCCAGACGAAGATTGGGATAAAATTGATTATGAAAATAAAGTTGCAAAAGATCTCGGAAGAAAAATAATTGACTTCCACGTGTTTTAATAGTATCATGTGGTAAAAACAAAATATCTGCTTGAAGAAAACTAGCGAGTTTCTCTCTGAGAGATTTATCAGGTGTAGAATTTAACGCATGATTCAATTTCACATCTGCGAGATGTCGTTGCTGTAAATCCTTGCTTTTATACGCAACATCATGAACGTGACACGCTTGATCGATCTTATCTATTGGATACTCTCCTGGTCTTGGTTGATCTCATTCGTCAAGTCGGATATCAAGTCGAGTTCCAGGACCACAATAATTGTATCCGGGTAGATGTTTTTCTCCGGGATACTTTGCCCACGGAACCCCTAGTAATTTTCCCAACGAAGCAGCGATATCACCTCCTGCCTTTGTGCTAGGCGAAATAAATTTGTATTTTTTTGTACCACATTTTTCACACTTACCTGTCAGTGCGCGTTTTTAAATTTTTGTTATTACTGTTGTTAATCCAACCGTGGGGGTTGGTGCCTTGCATCGAACACAATATAGATTCATATTACTTATTATTATGGATATAACTGACTTTTCGGCGACACGAAAACAAGAGCCAGTCAAGCATCACCCAGCGCTACCGAATTCTATTAGAATGATAATAATTGGGCCATCTGGAAGTGGTAAGACGCAATTATTTCTTAATTTAATAATGAGATGGCTCAAATGGGATAAACTATATTTAGTAGCACCATCTGTAGATGATCAACGATGCTATGAAGTACTTAAAGATTTCAATGAAAATGCAAAATCGTTATATGAAGACAGTGACAGTGATGGAGTCAGTGTTATTGATTTTATCACTGATATTGATGAAGCGCCATCTGTAGATGACCTGGATGGACGTATTAATAATTTAGTAGTATACGACGATGTCATGCTGGACAAACAATCAAATCCAGCTAGGATATTTTCCAGAGGTAGACATAAAAATACAGACGTGATTTATGTTACCCAGCGTTATACACAAATACCTAAAGTGATCAGAGACAACTGCAATATTTTGGTTGTATTTAACGGAGTTGATAATCATACTTTACAAAATATTTATTATACTTGGTGTTCAGGGGACATGGACATGATTAAGTTTAAAAACTTTTTTTCAAAAGCACAAGCTACTCCGTTTGGTTTTATAACAATAAATTTACATGATCCCAGGTCGAGATATCGTAACGGACATGATACAATATTTGGATAAAACACAGAGCAGCAGAGACGGTGAACTGACAAAAATTGCGCGCACGAGCACATAAACGAACACGCATAGCATTTACAAACACAGGTGTCACGAACGAGTAACAGCGTAAATAACCTACGTAGAGAGAATTTCAATTCGGTTAGAGGTTCTGGTTTAGAGTTATTGACCCTATATTTTTTGCCTTATTTAGTATAATTTTCATGTTTAAATGTATTGGTTCGAAAACTATTTTGTAGGGTTCACCCTTTCTGCTGCTTGTGATTTGGATTTTGAACGTAGCTTTAACAATTTTTCAGTCATATCACTAAGATGTCAGCAGTGTGGCAATTTATAGTTATGTCTAGCACTGGAGCATCATGCCGCAGACATGTAGCATGATGTACCACCCAGTCACATCATCCTCACACCAGGTCGACCAGTCCTAACACTGACCGCTTAATGCTGAGCACCAAGCGAGGCAGCTGTTAGTACTAGTTTTATAAGCCTATGGTATGACTGGGCCAAGGATGGAACCTGCAACCTCACGCATCCGAGGCGGACGCTCTAACCACTAGGTCACCGGTGCGGGCAACGCCAATGTAGCTTTCTATTCAGACAGTGTTGCAATAAGAAGATATTAATGATGGCTACAGTGGCGGCCACATTGGATGTCAGATTGGCACCATTTATATTTAAGACCAACTAGACATCATAAGAAGTTTATTTCAGTGCAAATTCCTTGTTGATATGATCATTAATATAGGAGTAGCTATAACAAGATTTTCAAGATGACAACTGTGGCTATTTTTATTCAGGACTAACTAGACAAAATAATAAGTCTTTAAGGAAAACTTCATTCAGTAGTAGCGAGAACAAGATTTTCACCATGGTTTCTGTGGCTGCCATATTAGATTTCAGATCGGCACCATTTTCATTTAGATCAGTTATACATTATAAGAAATCTTTTAGTGCCCCCACCCCCATGTATATATGGCCATCCCTTCTGGAGGAGTAGCAATAACAATATTTTCAAGATGGCCTCTGTGACGGACATATTGGATGTGCGAGAGGCATCGTTTTTGTCTAGGACAAACCAGATCACGGGATGAATGTGCGTGTTAAGTGTCATGGTAATCCTCCAAGTAGTTAAGGAAAAGTAGCGATAACAAACTTGTGCTAACGGACGGACTAACGTCAGACGATAGACAACAGATAATCGCATAAGCTATTCTGGTTTACGAAGCGTAGACTAGAGCTAACCAAAACAATATAATAAAACTACTGATTTTTCTCTAAGTGTTGAACGTTCCGATAAAAGTATATACGCATGACACATGCTACTACTAAACGGACGCGGCAGAAGATTTTATGTCTGTCATGGAATTGTATAAATCCCTTTATTTATTAAATACATGTACTCGGCTTTCGTTTTTTGTGTACAACGATACCCGAGGGTGATTTATGTATATTGTATAATATTTCGAAATAGTGAGTTCGGCTCATCCCTGCCGCACGTGCGAAGTGCTTTCGATGGGAAAATCCGATTTGCATCTAGCGCACAGACGATGTACGGCTGCATTGTCTGTGTATAAATGCCTCACCGTAAAACGATCTCTTTACGTACGGAACGTCTTGTCAGTAAGCAGTCTACTTAAGGACTTGCACATCTTCAGCTGTAGAGGAATGTAAGTTATTTATTAATTTCTTATGTATATTGTAAGTTATAGCTATTGTACTACCACGTTTATTTTTGTATATTTTCCATGTAGCTTCGGCTTGCGTGGTATAACGCAAATATTTTCTATTCTTGTTTGTGACTTGGCAAGAGATTTATATCAGTAATATAAAATTGCATTTTATTAAGAAACGTTTAGTACAATAGGAATCTTATCGGACACAGGTTCACTTCTGAACCGGTTTATTGTTTTGTAATGTGCCGATAATGCAATTTGTATAGCTTACTGTATATAACGTCATTAAATTTTAATCGTATATGCCCGTGTCATGCATAGTACACGGTGTTAGATGTATTTTCAGCCGATCGGAGTCGACGTGGTACCAGCTGTAGAGCCAACCATAGAAGTTGACCATAGCGGCTGTAAAGTTGAACCATAGCAGCCGTAGAGCTGAGGGAAAGTGTTGCTGGTCGAGTAGCAGATGATCGGGCGTTGTTGACCGAATTGGTGGGCGCTGATTCCTTGGTTGACCAAAGAATTGAATGGTGGTCGGTGACTACCTGAAATGCTGACTGCTTGATTGACCAGTGTGACTTGTAGCCAAGTGTGCTAGTGACGGAGTGTTCTGTGTTACTCCATGCATGTAATCTTTTAGCCGTGGGCTAATTTTGGGGTTTGTTATACCCAGTGTTTTGCGACTGTAATGATATTGTATGATATCTGTCCATTTGTTTTCATCATTTTACTAAGTACCTCATTTTTCACTAGCAGCAGAGAGGGTGAACAGACCATTTTGCTTGAGACATTATTTATGAAAAAATAAACCTTCCTACGAAAAGGAAATATTAAGGTCAGCGACGTTAAACCACAACCTCTAACTAGTCAGATTATCTCGTTACTTTATCTCTGACGCGCGTTTTTATTTTTAGGGATTTTTCGTTTACGCGTTGATCACTCAGTATTGGTCGTTCACCCTCTCTGCTGCTGTAAATTGAACAGCCATTATAAATATTATCAATAATGATTGGAGAACCACACTCAGCTAGATTAGCTCGAGAGCGACTAGAGGCAATCAAAAAATATTTACCCGGCCGTGATTTAGTTAAACAACAGCTACAAGCTCGTCAGGAGTCTCAGGTGGAATTTGCAGAAGGTGCAGAACAATTATTTAAACCGATTGTCGAACCAACAAAAAAAATTGTTACAGCAACTGAGGCAACACAAAGAGCTCTTGAAACATTACCTGTTGATATTGCTGGCCGTATTCAAGCAGCTCAACCACAACCACAACCACAACCTAAACCACCAAGAACCAGAATTAAGATAATGGATAAATTTACACCTGAAGGTATTGCTGCTATCAAGGACCCAAAGCAAGTATTTGATATTGCCGCGTTTGGATATTATGAAAGACAAAAATATGTAAAACCAGAATATGTTAAATCATTAAGCTCTGCCAATTGGATTAGGGATGTATATCGCATCGCTACTGATACTCCGGAAATCAGATCTAATGAAGATACTAGAAGTTTTAATAGATTTGATGATATTATACATAAACATATAGAAGAAAAAGCTAAACAATTTGAATTACCATCACCACAACAACAACGAGAACAATCATTACCGCAACAATTTCGAGAAATGATGAAACGATTGCAATTACCACGACAACCAGTTAGAACAACAGAGGAAGAATATCAAGACCCTGGCGCAACTGGAAGTGGTTTAGGAAGTGGTCTTATTACTTGTCCCAATAACGTCCATGCTGATGTTGATCGACTAGAAATTCTCATTGGAGGAAATCGAGCTGGTAATAATTCCCCAGAAATCATTAATGAAGCAGCTGATATTTGTAAACGATTATTTACAGGTGGTGTTGTGGATATTAATGTGTATCGGTCCCTTATTAATGAAATCGCCGATGATTATCATAGTGACTGAGTTTGTAATTAGATGCGATTAGTGATAAAATCACTTAATAATAAAATGATCATACATAATGCTCATAGACCAACCATGGTCAGGGTAATATATTCACGATTACCAGTATACAAAACGACCTACGGAGATGGACTAGGTGATGTTGTTCAGGGTTTATTTAGAAGGATAGCCCCAAAAGCAATACCGCTTGCAAAGCAACTAGGAATGAAAGCTATCGATGTTGTTCGTGAAAAAGGTATTGGCGCTGTTGGTGATGTTGCTAGCAAAGCATTCTCAGCAATCAAGGATAGACTAGCGCGATTAATACGACGAAAACCTCAGCCAGTGAAATTGGCCAGCACTGAAGTGATGCCCGCAAATGTCAGTAAAATAATAAATCAAGCTGCTAATCAAAAACTAGCAGAATTAGCTGATGTACCAATGTCAGAAGAAGAAAAAAATATATCCGCTAGTCTGATAGCGGGAAGTGGTCTTCGTGTTAGACGAAGACGATAATAATAAAGATGTTCAATGGTATATCTGATCCCGAGTTTGACATGGATGCACCAGTTTTAAAAGATGAATCTGTGCGCGATTATCAATATTATTCTTATGACGCACGTGTACCTGACGAGCGTGGAAAAATTGAGATATATGTTCAAGATACAAGCAGATATTTCTTACCCGCTGAAGCATTTATCGAGGTTGAAGGTGACATTCTAAAAACAGATAATACTGAATATGTAGATGATGCTGGTGTTGGTTTTGTTAATAATGGTATTATGGCGTTATTTAAAGGTGCAGCATATATCATTGATGGACGAGTAATTGAATCAATTCAAGATGATGTTGACCTTGCCACGACGATACTTGGTCTTGCGCGATATAGTGATGATTAAACAAGATCAGCTGGTCCATCAATGATGTTTGCAAAGGATATTTCTAACCACGCTGAGTATAAAAACGTAACACTAAATGCAGCTGGGAATACAGTTACAGCGATGAATCCAATTTACAATTTAGGATTTGCAACACGTCGAGCAATGTTGCAAGGTAGAAGTAGAAGATTTTCATGTGCAATTCCATTATCACATATATTTGGATTTTGTAGAAATGTTAGAAAAGTTATTTTTGGAGCCAAACATACAGTTGTACTTGTAAGGAAAAGTACCGACGATGATGCAATATGGCACGTTGAAGGAGTTGATGATGCTGCAACTAAAGCACTTCATGGTAAAGTAGTACTAACAAAACTTTCTTTATGGATGCCAATAATGACTCCAACAATACCTGAAGAAGAACATTTACTTTCTTTTATGAGTTAAGGTGGTAAATCCATGTTATCATGGTTGACAATGACCACAGATTCTATCCAGAGTGGCATTAATGGTTTATTTACATGGTAAATAGCATCACAGCAAGGTGTTTCTGCACCACGGCATATATTTATCGCGCTTCTAAATGCTGCACGAATAAATAATCAAACACAAAGTGATATGATATTTGATAAACTCGGTGTTTCTGAAGTTTCTTTGAGGATAAACGGACAACAAGAACCTTCTGAAGAAGTGTTGCTAAATTTCGATCAAAATCATGTAGCACGTGCTTATCATCGATTAATGACATTTATGGAACGTGATCAGAATATTGATTCTGGTTTACAAATATCACAGTTAGATTTTACAACATTATATCCGATTTATTACTTTTCGCTGGAACATTTAGATTTAACCAGACAATCCGTCGTTGACATATATTTTCGAACTCGCGTAAACCGAGGAGTTATTGCTAATTACAGAGCTGTCGCTTGAAGGTGTTGGTGGACGAATGAGAGTTATTGATGCCCCAGTAGAAAACAAGTAATTAGATCGCTCATAATAATTATAAATGTCACATCTAGTTAATGTCAGTCTGACTCCTGGTCAGATTAAAAAGCTACAATCATCATCAAAAAATAATTGTGCGGCAAAAATATCACTAAAGCGAGAACAAATCGCGAGTGGTCCGAATAAGCCATCATTATCAGAACACCAGCATAAGCATTTCAGTGAAGCAAAAAAAATTGAATAAAGGTATAAAACTCAATCTTTCTGCGAGTGTCATTAAAGACATCGTTAAAACGGGTGGTATATTTCCACTTCTCGCAGCAATACCAGCATTAATAGCCGCTGCAGCCCCAGCTTTTGCAAAAGCAGCTGCATTAGGCGATGTTGGAACCGCTGCTGGAATGGCGTTAAAGAAAGCAACGGGTAAAGGAATTATGCACGCAGAAAACTTAAAAAAAAGATCACGGGCAAAACAAAGCGGAAGACGTCTAAGAGCACCAAACGTTCCACAGCCGGGTCGTCTAAGATTACCAGGCCCAGTATACGGTCGCGGTCTAAGATTACCAGGGACCCCATATTCATGGTACGGAAAAGGTCTAAGACTGCCCCGATAACTTCGTCATCGAATTTGATGATTCTTCCTATGTCTAATTTTGATTTACTTAATGCCGCTAAGCAACTGAATATAAGAAACTTTAGAGGAGTTTTTATGCGTGATCAATTACCTACCGTTGCGATGCGACACGAAACTGGTATTATTAATCTAGATAAAAACTCTGGCCCAGGCACCCATTGAGTGGCGTATGCAATTGATCCACGTGGAATTATTTATTTTGATTCGTATGGACTGGCACCACCAAAGGAATTTTTAAAATATAAAAACACTGCTATGCAAAGTAAGAATCCGATGCGTTCTAAAATCTGGTATTCAACATTACCAACACAAAAAATAACGGATCCGCCGATATGCGGTCGAGAAGTACTCGCTGTACTTGATGCTGTATCAAAATCAACAACACCACCTCATAAAGTCGTGCATGAATATACCACGTTGCCACACTTAAACAGATATCAGTAAATATAATGGTAGATATTTATGGAAGATCTTCTCGCAAAGCTCAGCAGCAAGTCGATTTATCTAAATATGCAACTCTTGATCAGCTCAGAAATGAAATCGATGATTTATTAAATATCACAAGTGTGGATCAAAATGAAGTCGTCGTTTTTCAGGATAAACAAGGACGATTAAAAACGAGTAATATACAACTGTTAGATGTTCTTATACGAATTCCCACCGCGGTTATTAATAATATCGTTATTTTTTCTGATCAAGGTAAAATACAAGATTCCGGTAAGTCAGTTAACGATTTTATCAGGCGAGCTGGTGATTCATTCACGGGTTACATTATTATGAATCGAAATAAAATTATAGACCTTGGAAACCCAGCCGCAGATACAGATGCAGCAACAAAAAAATACGTCGATGATCAAGAATCTAAGTACGTATTAGTCAACGGTGGTATAATGCGTGCATTTCTCAACATGAATAATAATGGTATTAATAATCTTAGAACACCAGAATCAGATTTCGACGCTGCAACGAAGAAATATGTAGACGATAAGGAAATTCCTATGACAACTTCGTTAGCTACAATCAATAATGAAATGACTACAATCAATACTAATTTTACTAGACATGTACAAACGTTTTTAAATTTTCGTAGAAACATAAACAAATCTGTACATGAATTTTTTGGTGATCCACCAACTGTTGATATCAAACTCTCCGACATTAACATGAAACTCAACGACATTATTAACGGAATACCTAGTATTGTTCAAAAAACTAATCTGATTAAAATTCCACACGGACAAATTAAAAATATCGTGTACACAGTGGCATCAGGATCATCAACGTGGACACCGCGCGATAACACTCTCGAACACACAGCAGAAGTAACTGGGTTATACAGGCTATCCCTGTACGGTTTGGAAATTACTGCGGCCACTTCATCATCACCGAATGTATATCATAATCCTCTGCTGGTGATGCTAACCAAGGACATCAAAGAAACGTTTACGTTAACATCAACGGAAATGCCCCCGAGACGTTACTGGTGGTGTCTAGAATTCGTAGCTGAAACTGTTTAATTACTTAATTAAATGACGTTGTAATTGTATAATGAATCAAGTGACGGATTCACTTATCGACGTTCAACGTCACAGATACGCTCAAGTATGTGAGTGTCAAACCAAACTAAAAAATATCATCGATGATTATACAGTAAAAGTAAAAAAATATCGCAGGCGTATGGTTGTTATTGATATAATTGTTTACTCAGTTTCTGCTGTTGTTGCTGGAACCGGATTATTATTATCAACAATAACAATGACAGCACCTGCAGTTGCAACAATTGTCGTTTCAACGGCAACAACATGCGCAGGCATTCTCAGTATTATCGCTAAAAAATATCTACATGCAAATGATAAATTACACGAGTATATAACAAAACTACACACAGCAACATCTTATTCTAAACTATCATCGTATCTTTCTGCGTATCTCAGCGATGGTAAAATATCTGATGAGGAGTTCGCAACGATAATGAAAACCTACGATGAAGCATTTAGTGATAAAGTAACCTGTGATAAGAATGAAGGTTGAATTCCCGAGATTGCGTTCTATTAAATAACGGAGTATTTTAAATAATGTCGACGTTAGAACTATTACAACAGATCGTCACTAATACAACGCCGTCAAAAACTACTATGATATCATTAAGTTCGACCAATCCTGAATTTAGCGTTAACTTTCCAACTGCAATTTCAGCAAGTGAAATAGCGCTAGCATAATTAAGAGTTTATCATAGCTGGCCAAATATCAGGTCAAAATCGTTTGGTGGACTACCAGCAAATAATTCACTTGTATTTGCGAATAAGAATAAACCTGATGGAACTCCTGATTGGCAAGTTGTTGGAATTTCAACGGGCAGTTATCAAATAGAACAGATTAATGATGAGTTCCAACGCAGAATTAAATCTATTACAGGAAAAGAATCCAAAATAGCAATCACTGTTTACGAACCAACATTATCAGCGGCGATTGAATAAATTCCCCTGATTATGTTGTAGATATTTATCAAAGTTCCATCAGATCTATGTTAGGATGGCTTGATATTCCTCCTGTTTATAATGGAATTCCAGAACCGACTAAAAATGAATTTAAAACAAGTGAAAAAAGATTCATTAAAGATCCAGAATATCGAAATAAAAATCCATGGCATTATATAGGATTTAAATTTGATCCAAGCGACAATAAACATTACTTTACCGATTTTGACGGTAAAAGGATCCCCAAGATGATTAGATCAGCATATGATGTCACCAAGATCGAGGGAACCTTTGATGTTCGTTATACTATTAATGAAGAATTTTTTAAAATGTTTTTGGATGTTCTTAGGCCTGAATACGATAAAACGTTTCATGATTTAAGAAGTTTACTTATTTCATTATCTCAACATTATGACGATGGTGTAAAAAATCAGATAATCGAAACAATAAAACATTTAAATGTGATCTTATTTGACTTATATATCGCTAATCGAAGTATTATGAACATTACGACTGAACTCAATGGAAATCCTCACACAGGTCCAAAACTTAAGCAATTTTTTCTTGATTATTACAAAATAACAGAAAAAGATTCACAAACATTTATAATACCAGGATTTGACAATACCGATATGAAAAAATCAATCAATGATCTTATTGAAGAAT
The DNA here is from genome assembly GCA_016617855.1 of Megalonaias nervosa. Taxonomy (NCBI): domain Eukaryota; kingdom Metazoa; phylum Mollusca; class Bivalvia; order Unionida; family Unionidae; genus Megalonaias; species Megalonaias nervosa. The sequence continues at coordinate 15,321 of JAECUM010007208.1, read as the reverse complement.
ATTTCCCTAAAATACTTGCAGCGTGGAGAAAAATAGCCCCGCTACCGGTTAATCTTAAAGATAATAACGAACCATACGGTGGAGGCCGTCATATCTCGCCTGGTATTGTTAATATAACATCAACGATTGCAGTCAATCTAGTATGTGATGTAATTGATGGCAGCTATCAAGTAGACCTTTCAAAGTCTAGCCAGGCCCAGCAAGGGTATATATTATATTCATTTAGCCCTCAAGCGCCACCCGGGTGGTTAATTGTACCAGAGCCAATAAACCCCGTTTATCTACGTGTACATAATCCGTTATTATCAAGAATACATTTCAAACTTACAGACCAAATAGGACGTATTTTGGATTTGCAGAATGAAACTTTAAGTATTAATCTGTATGTGAGATCATAGAGCGTTTTATCACAATGCGTCATCGTAAAACAAAAAAAAAATATCCGAATCGGATCAGAATAGTTTTTTTTACTGGGGTAAATCGTAATTATCAGAATAAAATATAATTATAAGTAAATAACCTGTCAATTTTGCCAGGGATTTTGTTTAGCCATTACCACATTAACTCCACCTTCACTTTCATTATCACTTTCATTTTCACTTTCATTTCACTTTCATTTTCACAATGCTCTCTTAACTGTCTTATACGAAAGTTTATAATCTTTTTCTGTTCGTATTCATGAGATAATTCTAACTTAATTTTGTCAATAGCTTGCGAGAGAGGTACAAACAGCTTTACCTGATTATCTGTAACTGTTGCCAGCGACTGTAACATTGCCTGCTGGATAAATTTCATGAATTTATAATCAGATGGCAAAGTGTACCTGTTCTCTAATTTGCGTTGTTGTAATGATTCAAAATCACATAAAGTTTTTTCAGGATTAAGATTATCAGATATATTTATACCGTTATGCTGTAATTTTTTAATCGCAGAAATAATAACATTAATGTTTTCGGAATTCATTATATTATACATGTTTGTTTAATATAAAATAAAATCAGAATAAAATAAAAATAATAGTCCCTAAGGACTGTTTCAAGATGATTATATACATATGAAGATGATTATATACATATGATTATATACATATGAAGATGATTACATACATATTATTATATACACATGATTATGATTATGATTATATACATATTATTATATACATATGATTATGATTATGATTATATACATATGATCATATACACATGATTATATACATATGATTATGATTATATACACATGATTATACACATATGATTATGATTATATACACATGATTATATACATATGAAGATGATTATATACATATGATTATATCTTAATTAAGGACAGCACAAAACACAGAATCTTAATTACAGTAGCGTATTTACAGCAAGCATATTTACAGCAATTATATACAAGGTTTTGTTGTGGACGGCACAGTTACATATAAACTTAATTCTAAGAATGTTAACTCTAGGACAACACAGTTACATATAAACTTAATTAACTTATCTTAGGGCCTTCTCTACGTTTCAATAGAAACTTGCACACTCTCCCACATAATCAACCCGGGGGAGTGCAAAAGTACACCCACCACGTGTTGACATGGTGGGAAAGTGTGTAAATTTCTATTGAAACGTAGAATGGGGCGGCCTTCGGCCCCAACTAAATAAGTTTTCTGGCATAATATCGCCCTCTCAGACATTTGCCGTTCACGAGATTCGAACCACGGACCTTGAACATGAGAGTCCAGCGCGTTAGCAATCGGCCACCGGACTTCAGTATGTATACATAATGAAAATATTAGTATATAGTTAGCGCGTAATGTACTTAAAGTATACAGAATAAAATCAGAATTTATTGTAAATGTATTGTGGATTTCTTAATAAAATCAGAATTTATTGTAAATGTATTGTGGATTTCTTAATAAAATCAGAATTTATTTTCAGTTTCCAAATGCTTGAGACTACATTACACAAAACCCACAGCTAAAAATCTGTAGTAATCAGACGTTGCCAAGGATACTAAAATAATCGATGAGCTATACAAACACGTAATGCCATTCATTTCTAACAATAACCTCATGTACAATTCACTGCTGGGTCGCAAAACGTTTCATAAGAACGTGGAAAATATAAATATTATTGAGATTTTATATGATTCATAGAATAATGTGCATATAGCATCATTATTTATACAACGATGAAATTATTGAAAATTCTCAATTGTTGTAGAGTCAAAACCCCAGCGATTCTCCAATTGATTTTGATGATTTCTTGATAAATTTGACAAAAACTTAATAAAAACTGATAAAAAAAATAAGAAATTTTAATCAAAAGTCACTTCATATTAGCAAAAACTAGTGATATTTTAGCCAAAGATTTCTACAAAATCGAAAAATCATCAAAATCAATTAGAGAATCGCTGGGGTTTTGACCCTACCAGCGCTATAAAATCTGACCGATTTTCATTGATTTTTGGTCATTTTTCATGCAAAAAAACGAGATTTTCGAACAAAAAAGCAACAAAAAACGAGATTTTCGAACAAAATCAACAAAATAAAAAAAAACACTAAATATTTATAAAGGCGATCTTTATTTGCAATACTGTTGAGATTTACATGCATAACTAAATTCATTGGAATATTTTCACAGTCGAAGTTTGGACAATCAGAGAATGTGATGTATGTTTTGTGTACTGTTTAAAGATATATCACTTATAGGGTTGGACTCTTCAGCTTTTGATAAGGTGCAAAAATCAATGTGATTTCTTGACCAAAACTCGCAATATCATTAGTACAAAAAGTACGACAACTGCAAGATTTACTAGTTATCCTTGACGGAGTTGTCTCGCTTAATCATCTGATACCATAAGAACATTATATCGTGAAAAAAAAACCTGCATGAAACTATGTAAGCAAAAAGATACCGGTTCATGAAGAAGGTTCTGGTAGACTAACATACTGGAATATGATTTTCGTCCAAACCTCATTCAAAAAGCAGATTTTGTGACATTATCTGCCACGCGTTTTACTGAAGGTGATGCTATGTTAAAGTATTTACCAGCAGAAGTAATCGATTTAAATATAATTTCTTCACCATCTGTATTTATAGATGTAACAGCCCTTGCGTATCGTACGCCGTAGCCAGTATTTCCGGACTTACAATTTTGGCTTTGTGTAACAATTTGTAAGTTATCAAGCGAGTTATCGAGTTTATCACCACTGATGTGATCAATTACATGTCCATCTTTAATGACCCCAAAATAACACTCGAACACGAACCTATGTGATAAATATCTTTTTTTTCTGGTCAGCAGCAGTAAATCTAAGATAACCAGTATTATCAATATTACCGACTGGTTTCTTTAATCTACAGTGCCTAATTACACCATCACGATATGCTTTATAATTGGTGATGATTGGATGCTTCACAAACTCATTTTGCTCCATTTATATACTAATATTATTTGTTTAAATTATTATTTTGAAAATCTAGCGAAATAATCTTCCTCGGTCTTTATAGGAGATTCAGAATATGTGTTTTTTTTTAATCGTAATATCGTTTCAGCTCTCTGTATTTTTTACCACCATATTGTACACATAGTTGAGTTTTTCCTCTGACTCCAACACCACACTGCACACACGGTTTTGGTCCTAAACTACCTTGTCCAACGCATTGCATATGAAAGCCGCAGAATTCGTTTACGCATGCTTTGTTACAAGGAGAAGTATATCCGATCATAAGCCAATGGCATCGATTCTTTGTTTGAATCATATACAAAAGATTAAAATTCAATTAAATATATATTTGTCCTAATTATAATAATGCAGGAATTATCCCCGATTGAACATTCTGGGGCTAGATGTGATCTTGACAGACTGCCGAAACACAAATTTAGTTTTTCTATGCAAGATCTAGCTTTAACGAATAAAGATATAACAAAACGTATCCGTGAAGCCAAAAAGGAATTTCGCGACGATGGTGCGGCTCATGTGTGGTCGACATTCAGAATTGGAAATACTGTTAATGTGATGTATGACAAACGAGGAAAAGAGATTATTGACTACCTTGTTCAGAAATATTTTATTTTAATAAAATTTATTGTAAAGACAGACGATGACACTTGGATTATTCGTGACAAACGTGATTCTGTACATAAGTCAGGAAATAATATTGTTCTTAGTAAAAATTCTAGACCAGGAATACTGACTGGAATTGACAAACCATATTTCGAACGATCATACCCTGTGACTGCGGTTGTGTACGCGGTATATCCGTTAAATAATAAACCTGACGTTAAGGATCTCAAACCCATGAAATTGTCAAGGATAAATTGTGTAGCTGAACGGGTTACAGGACACTTCAAAAACGCGATACGCGGAAACGGTTTAACGGATTTACGACGTAAAAAAATAAACACCTGGGCAGAAACAGTTAAAGATACCGGAGCGTCCATCAGCGACGTTGCTGAGCTGGGAAAGAAATTAAAATTCCCAATAACAGTGAAGACGTTAACCGGAGAGATTTTGTACAAACCAAAATATAAATCAAGAGGAGCTTCGATAGATATTATTGATCATAACGCACATGCATGGACTGTGGCAGTAACGGTATTTCCACGAAATAGAACGGTTAAATTTTATAATGGTGATGTATTTGATGCTATCAGAAATATCAGTAAAATTGACCCTGTATCTGTGTGGCTATTTCAGAGTTCGGAATATGATTATCATGATCAGTTTGTACGGTCTAATGGTGACATTTATCGTACAGAATCTTTCCATGAGGAAAAAAAAATCTTGCACAACGCCTTTGGCGTGAATACATATCTGATGATATTAAGGTTGAACAATTACTTAATAACTGTTTTACCGTTCCATCAGTTGCTGCTCACTACGCTCACGAGAAAAATTCATGGAAACCGACACGATTGGAATTTCTTGAAGATGTCCAGAAAAGTTGTGTGGAATACGGACACGGTGGATTGTGGAATACTAAATACTATTATAATGACGTTATCTCAGTTGATATGGTAGCGTGTTATCCTGGAAGTTTTCTTGGATACGGAGAATGTTCTGAATACTTTAAGAGATTTGGAAATCCGACACACGAGATGACCAGAGTAGCGATAAACGGACCTTTACCTTTTGACCTAACCGGATTCGCCTGTATAGAGTCGTTCGAGTTTTACGAGGATCTCCATCCGATTGTTTATGCATGGTTTGGAAGACATTTTTCAGAGCGACGTTGGGCTACAATAGTACTAATAAAGTATATGCTTGATGCTGGAATTTTAATGTCGTTATACGTAAGTGAAGCAATTATATCATACCGCGTGCAGAAACAAGTTTTGTTGCCAGAACCGGATGTATTTAATGATGCTAGAAGAGATTTTCCCAATCCTGAAGATGATATTGTTAAAATTACTAATAGCATACGTGAATGCAGGAGAGAAAGTGATGAGAAATTTGCAAAAGATCTCGGCAGAAAAATAATCGGTAAATTTACGCAAGGAGGATCATATGATCATAAACGAGCGTGTACAAGATTAATCATGGACGATGCTGAACTCGAGTTTATAATTGCTGATACAACGGAGAAAAACACATTTATAAGTCGAAGTAATGCTTATTTATCAGACGGAACTAAATTAGGTACAATTGTGAGTTATACTGATGGCGAGTCACCGCAGTTTACTCGTTTAAGATCTTCGATGCTAGCGTACGTTTCGATAAATCTATTATCTATGATAAACAGATTTCCTCGTTATGCAGTCAGAGTCGCGACAGATTCATTTTATATAAATAAAAAATATGCGGATTCGTTAAAACAATTGCATATTAACGATCATGCATCATGGGGCGAATGGAGAATAAAACATGAGGATATAATTAGTTATTCTGAATCAGCCGATGTTGAAATTGCGAAAACATATTACAAGAATAATCAAATACCAGGGATGTCATCAGCACCATCTGTATATGATCCTGTAGCTAGACATAAAACCGTTTATCTTAATGGGTGTGGTGGTTCAGGTAAAACAACACGCGCGATTGAATTATTTAGTAATTGTTCTGATATGATTGTTTTGACACCGACACATAAACTCACCAGGGAAATAAAAGAACGAGGAGTAAAATCGTGTACATATCATAGTTTCTTTAGATGGTGCGGAGACGCATGGACTCCATCGCGGATGGGTGAGAAATACATTCCTAAAATTATTATCTGGGACGAGATATGCACGGTGTCGCTAGAGGTATTAAAAATATTTCTTGATTGGCTGTTATTAAAGAATACTGCTGTGATAATGTGCGGCGATCATGGTCAACCACCACCTTTCATTGGATCATCTCCACATGAGTGGCTGAAAACATTTGTAGATCATTACGAAGAAATAACTGATGACCATAGATCTATTGATAAATCACTAAAAGAGTTTAAAAAGTTAATTAGATTACAGCCAGATAAAATACAGTGTGAGATAATGCGTAAAGTAATTCCAGAAACTCCCATGAATAATTTTTGGGCTTTATGGAGACCTGCTGATTTGATAGTTGCAAGTAGAAAAATAGTTCGCGATACACTTCAACAACAATTATTTACGTTGCATAAAGAAAAATTTTCAAATCTACCTGTACCTTTGTGTTATCGCCCAGCAGATACTCGACGACAGAATGTTGATGTAGAGATTCCTGGTGGTGGAATACAAAATCTTGTATTAAATGATATTGTTTTAGTTGTTGTTGATGTTGTTGAGAGCGCGTTAAGCATGGATAAATCGCCGTGGACGTTAGGATACGCTATAACGATTCACTCGTCACAGGGATTAACTATTACTGATACAAGTATTTGGATTGTCGATGATCGTATTGAGTGGTCAAATTTAGTTTATCTTGCAGTGTCTCGAGTCAGAAGAATATCTCAACTGGGCCGGGTTATCATTGATTGCGTAATAACCGAAGAAATTCCTGACAACTTTGTCGATATCAATGAAAAATTAGTGAGTTATAAGCAATGTGACAAAAAAAATAATCGCGATTTTGATATTGATGCTGAATTTATTATAATACTGACAACACAACAGAATAATCATTGTGCAAGTTGTAACTGTAATATGCTGTGGCAGTACTCGAGTAATAATCCAAGACAATTTACCGTTGATAGAATTAATAGTAGTCTTGGTCACACACGCGAAAATGTGATGCTGACCTGTCTTGAATGTAATCGACGTCGGGGCGCTGGACGCTGTGCAAGTTTATAAAAGTGAACGCGGTGGTAATTGTGTATCTACAGGAATTATTTGTAATTGTTCGCGTACAAATCCACGCTGAGGAGTAGTTGAATCTAATCTGTAGATTGCAGGTCTACCTGTGGACCTTACCACGCTAGAAATTTTTGTGTGTGGTCACACTCCAGATAGGATCAGTTGCTCTTTTTCTACCTCCTTCAAGTTCACCAGGTTCATATAAATATCTTACGGTAACATTACCTAGTACTGGTTGAGAGGAAGAGTTACGTTGTGTTGGTATATATTTTTTTTTTTTTTTGATCGCATTAGAAGGTTTCATAGAAGTTGTACGAGTCACTTCGTTATTTAACGCAGCTATCACACTCGGTAACCTTGCAACCCATTCACGAGATCTCTCTATGGACTTAAAGTCAGCGGATATTTCCCTCGCGTATTGGTATCCAAATAACCGCTCAGCAAGTGTTCGATTAAATCGTTCAATGATTGCCTGATCACGATGAATTTCTGTGTGTCCTCGTCTGATTTTAACGTTATGTCGCTTCATCAACGATGATACTGCGCCAAGAATTTCTTTGCCAGGATCAACCTGTAGCAATTGTGGCCATCGCAAGGGTCCTCGTTGATAAATGCGTCTAAACGCAGATGCAACTTCAGTCGCCGTCTTTGTTGATAATGGTTCTGCTTCTTTATATCTACTCGCAACGTCAACGACGGTTAACGCGTATCTGTATGTGTATTGACGTCTGCCAGTTTTAATGGTATCGTGTGGTAAATACAAAATATCTGCTTGATGAACTTCATTAGGGGTACTGACATCAAAATGTGCATACTGAATTTTTTTAGGTGGTGGTAGATAGATTTGCCATATTACCTGTCGTGCTAACCACGCTGCAGCGACATCACGTGAGACTTTTGCTGCTTCAGCAAGTTTACTAATCGCTGCTTTACCTCTCCAGTATCCTTTTGGGCTATAATAAACAGATTCCATTATTATGATAATAATCAGTTGATTAATTACCAGCCCCTAACATTATTTTACCTTTCATACCAGCTTTTATCAGAAAAGCAGCTAATCTTTCTCGAAGTGATTTATCCTTTATATTATTTATGGCATGAATTAATTTTACATCTGCAATATGTCGTTGTTGTAAATCTTTACTTTTATACGCGACATCGTGAATGTGACACGCTTGATCAATTGCGTTTATTGGATACTCTCCAGGTTTTGGTTGGTGTCGGTTATCGAGTCGGATCTCGAGACGAGTTCCAGGACCACAATAATTATATCCGGGCAAATGTTTTTCACCAGGATACTTTGCCCATGGAGCTCCTGGTAATTTACCTAAAGAAGCAGCGATATCACCACCTGTTTTTAATGAAGTAAATTTGTATTTTTTTGTACCACATTTCACACACCTGCCTGTAAGTGCGCATGTTATTTTTTATTATTGTCGTTAATCCAGTGGTGGACGTATGCGCTCTACATCGAACGCAATATAAATCCATATTATTATTATATGGATATAATTGATTTCTCAGCGACACGAAAGTAGTATAGTGGGTTACCGTAGCGACAATAGGAATTAGCATTACAGACCCCCCCTGGGCCAGTATAGCCCCAAGAAGTAGGTCAACACCCTGGGCCTGTATAGCGACAATGGAAAATGGAGTAGAGGGACTAGAACACCCTGGGCCTGTATAGCGACAATGGAAAATGGAGTAGAGGGTCTAGAACACCCTGGGCCTGTATAGCGACAATGGAAATTTTGTAGAGCGGTGACTAGGAGACTGTGGGTTTGTAGAGCGATAAGCGACAGGTGGCATGACGTCACACTGGTAACAATGTAGCAAAAAGAGAAGTACTGTGACGTCAAGCTACCTGAGAGAGGGATATAGACAAACACGAATCAAGAGCGTTCGTGTTTTTTTTAGTAGAGGAAGGGTTTTATATATATTCGTTTAGGGTGGAGATAAAATGAAAATTAAGATCTTTTCGAGGCATTGGAAGTGGCCCTGAAAAGGGCCGTTGGGTTCTTCTTCTTTTATCTTCTCCAGTTCTTCCACCATGTCCTGACTTTTTGAATACTTCCTTTCTTCTTTTCTTCTTCGGGCATCCAGTCAGGATGTCCGAGAGCTCTGAATTTTTGTTGGATTTTCATCCAGTTCTGATTTAGTTTCTCAAACTCTTCTTTCTTCTTTTTGTTTTTCTTTTCCTTCCTCTCTTTTGCCCACGTCTCCTTGATCTTCTTTACTTCTTCTTCCAATACCTTTTTCATCAGGTCTTCCGCTTTCTTTACATTTTCTAAGCCTTTTTCTACAAAAGACCATTCTGTTAAAATGAACGTGTCTTCCAAAAAACACCTTATTTTGGTGACAACATCAAGGGTCTGCTTCAATGTGCCTACTCTGACATATTTTGGATAGTTGAAGCCTCTCAACTTATCCGCTTCCTCCACTATTATGCCTTGTAGTTCATAACTTGCTACTTTCATACTTGTCATAAAGTCTAGGCTGACTTCAAACCTCCACTCCATTTGAAGCCTTTCCACCACATGGACTCCATCTATCATCCACCACCAACTGTCTGTCAACTTGTTAAAAAGATCCATCTTGTATTCTGTGTTGAATGGCGCGAATGACGAACGCTATACTTTTATATACTTCAAGCACGGACGTGAAGGAAAACATCCCTCACACTCACTTCACATACAATTTACTATCCTCACCAACGAACGAGCAAGCATAAAACACACACTATACTATCCTCACCAACGAACGAGCATGCATAAAACACACAAACATACCATCCACACAATCGGGATGAGAAAAAACATATTATATACTATCCACACCAACGAACGAGCAAGCATAAAACACACACTATACTATCCTCACCAACGAACGAGCAAGCATAAAACACACACTATACCATCCTCACCAACGAACGAGCAAGCATAAAACACACAAACATACCATCCACACAATCGGGATGAGAAAAAACATATTATATACCATCCACACCAACGAACGAGCAAGCATAAAACACACACTATACTATCCTCACCAACGAACGAGCAAGCATAAAACACACAATATACTATCCTCACCAACGAACGAGCAAGCATAAAACACACAAACATACCATCCACACAATCGGGATGAGAAAAAAACATATTATATACTATCCACACCAACGAACGACCAAGCATAAAACACACATTATACTATCACACCAACGAAGGAAGAGAAGAAAAACACACACCCATATACTATTCACACCAACGAACGCGCATGCAAACACACACACACACACACACACACACACACACACACACACACACACACACACACACCACACACACACACACACACACACACATCAGTAAAGAGTGAGTGTTTATAGTCACACTACACTACATTCACACGAATTGGCAAATTGAATAAGTTCTCTTTTCTAGAGATCTGGTTAGCCCTGAGAAGGGCTGTGTTTTTAAACTTCAGATGCACCTGGCTAATGGTGACATCTCCCAGGGCGGGCACCACACACGCATCGCCGGCTCCAGTTCTGCTCCCAATTGATGCGTGTGGTTGGGAGCGCAGAGGGAGGTTGATTGGCTTCACTATCCCACTCCTCAGTTTGAGGGATAGTGAATACTTGTTCCCTTCTTCTTCTATTTAGCACCCTGAGATGCTGACGTCGAGGCTCCCACTCTTGCCTCTGTCTTTCCAATTCCTCCTCCCAGTTTTCTGTTTGGAGAACAGTGACTCTTGGTACAGTTTGCCGTACTGCTACTGGTTGTGGAGGCGTTGTTGTCCTCACCTCAGGTTTGACCTCACATTGAGGCCTAAGGAATAGGTGAGGTAGTATCCCTCGCTTCTTTTCCTTCTCCTCTTCTTTCTTCTTTTTTTCCTCCTCTTCCTTAAGTCTGTCACTTTCTGCAAGTGCCTCCATAGTCAGTTCATCCAGGAGACGCCTGGCATGCTCCAGGTGCATCTGGAGTTCTATTAGTTTTGTTAGTCTACTCATGTTGTTGCAGCTGCTACGTCAACGTGGGTAACCAGACTGACGATCGCACCGATTTATATACTTGTAGCAAGGACGTGAAAGTAAACATTCCCTAGCACTCAAATTTACCATCACATGTAACACGCGGACTTAAAAGAAGCACTCACGTTGACTTTTTTACTTTTTACTTACAAACACAGGCAGACACGATTGGACAAGACAGAGAAACGAAGTGCTTATAGGCACACTTCTATTTTTTTAAACATACAAACACACAAATATTTTGTTTTACTGACAAAAGAAACGAAGTGCTTATAGACACACTCCTATTTTCTAATGACAAATTTTGGCAAATTGAATGAGTATGTCTTTTCGAGAGTATTGGGTAGCCCTGAAAAGGGCTGTTTTTTTGTGTTCACGGAAGTAATGGCAATCTTTTTTACTGTCTAAGATTGTGTCCCCGTCTGGCAGTAGGCTTTCCTATTGGATACGGTCTGCTTCTGCGAAAAGAGAAAGAGAATTCTTTGGTGTCTACTCGACAGTCCACAAAACCTCTGTCTGGTTCTTGCTGCTGCTGCCGCTGCTGCTGCTGCTGTTGTTGTTCTTCTCTCTGCTTCTTCTGAAGTCTGTATTTCTCAGTCCATTCTTCTTGTTCTTTTTTAATTTCCTCTCTAAACATCTCTTCTATCAGATCTTGGACTGTGGAGAGCATCCTAACATTCTCTATTTCTTCAGGCTTCGGTATCAGGTTTAGCCTGACACGATGTAAATTGACGTAAGCTTCGTTCAGCTGGGCTAGTCTGGAAGGCATCTTCATAAGTTGACGAGTCAACAGTGAATGGTCAGACTGGAGACTCACCCGCTTTATATGGTTCAAACGCGGACGCGATAGAAAACATCCCTACTTGGTTTTAGTGTCGGAATGCTATGATAGCGAATGTCATGATGAGGGATAGAAAGAAGTCAAAGAGCATATATTCACAGTGTTTTTTTTTAAACAAACGACAGACACATTTTTTTTTCAAAACACAACATTTTTTATTCAAGTAACAAGTAACAAGTCATAAGTCACAAGTAACAAGTAACATCAAACAAATTATTTTTGACAAGGTTGACAACGTTGTGAAATCATGTGAGATTGATGGAAGTCATGAGGCCATTGATGTACACTACGTTTCCTAGCTAAAGACAAAAGATAACTATAATGGTCACAAAACCATCGATCTATTTTCTCATCGTTTCTAGAAGAGTGACGATCAAAATAAGTCACTAAATGTTCTAAAGGATATCCATGACTGCGTTGATGAAGAAAATATACACAATATTGTCCACACACCATGGAATCTGTGCCTTGTAATTTCACATTATTGTATCGTGTCGTCTGGGCATTTCTTCTCATAAAGTCAATGATATCGTCTTCCAAAGGGGGTAATCCATACGAATCAAAATATTCCACACAGTTCTCTTGAGGGAAGTAGACGGCAACCCAGTGAGTTCCTGGGAGATGGCTTTCGTCCGTGTTGATGACATAAGCTTGATGGTCTTGAGGTTTGCGATGAGGTAGTTCATCTTGAGCGCACACGACAGGATTCCAAGAAGCAGTATACGAACTATTGTTCAAAAGGTAATAAAGTTCCCAGGTATCCATGTTCTGTTGTGTTGTTTTTGTTTTTTTTTCACAGGTAATGATAAGTCATCAATTCAATTCTGACTTTTTGTTTGAAACGATCTGTCAAATATCCGTTTCTTTGCCTTGTCTCCGCACTCTGGGCTAAGAGAGCTTCGATGCGATAGATCTCTAGAGTAGTCAGTGAAGGACAGGAATGATCACGCAAGCCTTTATACCACTCATGCAACACGGTTTCTTCTGAGATGAGACTCCAAGCGTCGTCCAGATACTCGTCCACTTTTTCTTCTTGACTCATCATCATACATTTATCGTGTTGAATTTGACTGGGATGATCGTTTTGACATCCGTAACAATATTTCTTGGACAATTCCGTAATGGTATTCGCTAGGTGTTTAGCAAAACAGGACACTAAATGTTGTTCTTGTTCTGGCCATCTGGACTTGACGACTACCTCGTCCTCTTTGACTTCGTCTTGGGGTTTTGTTTTCACACTATCCTCCCATTCCATGTCCAAAGATTCTCCATTGTTTAAAGAGGGATAGGAGTCTTCCATTGTGTCTAATAGTCTAGAATGACTTCTCTCAAACTGTTGATTTCTATGGTATTATCGAATTCAGCATACAGGATGACGTTGACCGCCTCAGTGAGAGCTTCTGCAAACTGAAGTTCCACACGCAGTTGACCGGATTTTATAGGGTGGAAATGTCCCTCGTCGCTGCCTTGGTCTGGTGTGAAATCAAAGGCCCACAAAGTGTAACCTCCGACATAATCTTCGTACGAAATACCGTGACTGGCGTTGGTTCCTAGTTGCCCTGTAGCTTCGTACAGGGACAAGTACGATCTCAAGTAATTCTTCTGGGCAAAGTTAGGTTCGAAGGGTCTGGTACACAAAGTCTTGCCATCGCGACTGACTTCAATTTTGGACACTCTGTAGTGCTTAAACTGGAAAGGGTTTTGATCGTGGGCTTCGTTGAAGGCTGCATTACTGACGATACCAACGATTAAACGTTTGGGTAACTGTCCTTGGAACAGATGATCTTCGATCTTGGATCGGAGTCCAGTAGCAATGGTGAATGTTTTCACTTCGACACGTCGTATCGGATATTTGGCGGTCGATCTGCTCAATGTTTGACTGATGTCGTTTCCGGCTTTAGGTAACACTTCTACACGTCGCACGTAAAGTCTGGCTTCTTGGATGATGGTTTTGTACTCGTTGGCTTGAGCCATCAAATGGAAAGCGACACTGCTGCGATTGAGTCTCAGGCGAATATCCACTCCGTTCAGCAAATACTTTTCTTGCAACCATATGTCCAAATGCAAACGATCCATCAGTTCTAAACTACGACCTTGCAGGATTTTCCTTCGACGATCGTTAAAACCCACATTGTGAGGATCGTCATCGGCCGTCAGGGCTCTGTCGTTAAACGTGTTCTCACCTGCAGTGTCAGGTTTCCATACCACGCAAGCATCCAGATGAGTGTTCTTGACCTCTTTTCCGTACGTCAAGAGATTTTCTAGGTACGCTCGGTAAGGGTAAGTATCCGTGCTACTGCTGATCAGTTTGTTATTCAAGTACAAATCCACTTCGCTGAACAAGGAATGCATGAAATTGTTGACGGGAGCTACTGCGGCATCGGCTCCCGGATTGGTGTTGTCGGTTTTGATCACTTTCAGCTTTAGATACAAATAACTATTATTCAGATCGATGTAATCTTCGGGCTGTCCTTTGATTTCAAACTCGATGGGAGCGGAATCCACCAAAGAGGAGACGGGATGAAATTCCACCCATTGGGATTCTTGCATCGTCATCATGGCGGGTGGCATGGCAAACAGATCCAGTTCCGACTTGGAACAAGCACAAGACTCTCGGTGCATCATTTTCCTTTTTTTTTTAATAATCAAAAACGTCTAACTCTCGGACGGTTTTTCTTTTCTTTGTCTTTCTAGCTCTAAGGGCGTGAAGTCCTCTGAAAGGGTGTTTTCGTCGTCTTTTTCTGCCTTGTCCTTGCTGTGGCCTCAGGGAAGCAGGAATGCCTAACTCAGCATTGCCAAGGGCATTTATAGGAGTTTCTCGCCGACCCAAAAGGTCTTTGCCCGTTTGAAGCAAAACATTTTTGCCTGCTCTCAAGAAAGCTTCTTTGGGGCTTTGTTTGTCAATGATGATATTTTGGAGAAATTCTTTACCTTGCGTCAACGCGGCATCTTTTAAGGCGTGCAATCCTCGTGTCACCATCGGTTTCAAAATGGGAACCACTGTACGAAAGGCCGATTTGAGCATATCACCTAAACTATGTCCTCGCTGTCGAGCAACTCCTTGGTACACAGGATACATGACTGACAAAAAGTTAGAGTAATCGTTTTCGAAAATGGAGTTTCACTGTGACTTTCCCTTTGGTGAATGGAATATTTTGCCCCAGATCTCCTTTATAGTAATGTTGACAGTGTCGAAATA